>MVAH01000043.1:0-100592 GCA_014825575.1 Phaffia australis | reverse complement strand
CGCACACACACACACACACACACACACACACACACACACTCACACTCACACGCATACCTGCCTACTGTTCCATCGACCGCTCTGAATTAAATTTAGATCAAAGGAGTGGGAGCCATGAAATTTTACGAAAACGGGACTGGATGAACGACAGGCGCCCTGACTGGCGGACCGACCCACTGATTGACCGATTGACTAATTGACTGACTGACTGACTAGCAAGCTGGCTGGCTGAACGACTAATTGACAACGACTAATTAACGGATGCACCAGACAGACAGACAGACACACACACAGACACACAGACACACAGACATTAGACAAGCATTGGACAAACATCTCACAGACAGAAAGAAAGTTCCAGCATCATAAAAAGATCATTCGAGTTCTTGTTTCCTTCATCGTCTTTTTCTTTTTCTTTTTCTTTTTCTTTTTCCTTTCTTTTCTCTCTTCCTCTGCAAATCTATCCAACCTGTTCTCTCTCTCTCTCTCTCTCTAAATCATTCATGGCTTCCGTACGCACTCTCTTCTCTCATTCTCTCAAGTACGCACAATTAGTCACTAACACTCGCTCTCTTTCCTATGACGCACACTTTCGCTTACACCCCGTGCCTGACGGCAGCCCAAAATGACGGCTACGCTCCCACAGACTCCAGTTCCCTCATCCTCATCTGCTTCTCCAACTCGGCAGCGAGCATCAACTCGTCCATCCAAGATTCGTCCTCACTCAAGATCCTCCGGCTCGTTCACTCGCCAGGCGATCGTTACTCCGGCTTCTGCTCTGTCACTAAACACCGACCTGCGACGGTCAAATCGGGCCTCCAAGTCCAAACGATCGAAAAAGCCGAAGGCTTCAGCCCCTCACTCGACCAACAGACCGACCGATAACCTGGATGATCCAGCATCATCCGACGTGGACAAAGAGCCCTTACCACTGTATCTTCCACGACCAGACAGGCCGGCAAACATCAACATCGGAGCCATCAAAGGCTTGGACTCCGAGGTGGTTAGTGATTAGACTGTGAACGTTCTATCGCATGATCCAGACCGACTGAATTGTGTTGCCTTGTTTTGGCTTGAGAACCCATAGCCACTGGACTATCTGCTGAAAAAGCTGTCTGAAAGAGGGCCAGAACTTCTCAGAACCGCTCTGTATTGCTCGCTATCGGACCGACGAGTTGTACAATCGCCCCTCCCGTCAATTATAACATTTGATGTTCCTCCAAACGTCACTTCCGACCTCCTCCCCACCCACATGCTCGCTATCCGACCTACAGCCAACCCTTTGAACGACATCGAACAGCCAACAGGAACTCTGCTCCCGGTACACGCTATCATCTATCAAGCCTCGTGCGCGCATGTACCCTCTTTCCCGTCATTCGAGTATCTACCAGTCGACCAGATACCGGTCGTCAGCATCGCTCTTCCTTCGCCAGACCAACTTCCTATAATCAACAACTTCCTCTACACCCAGAGGTCGGATGAACTGCTCGAGCAATTATTGGATGTACCACGTCCGACCCGACCATCGGACAGAGCAGAGTTGATGGAACACATGGCCAATCGGTTAGGAAAAGACACTCTGATGCAAAGGATTGCGGTCATTCATGGCACGTGGAAAAATGTGTGCGCATTAGGGATTGCCGATCCGGCTCTCTGGCGAACAATGGGTCGGTCCAACGTCTTCTTTCTATTTTCTTTTGTTCTGGGAAAAGTCTTTTATCCTGCAAATGTCGACAAACAACAACTAAACCCTAAACGCCTTGTACTCTCTCTCTAATCCGACTCATGCATCTCAGATATCGCGTGGGAAATCCTTATTGGGAGCCTTGCCCTTCTGGAGCCAAGACCAAGACTACCATCTGCGTCGTCATCATCCGCCCCGTCATCATCTACTTCATCTGATTGATCCTCTTTGTCTACTTTCTCCTCGCCGCCGCCGCCGCCGCTGCCGACGGCCCATCCTTCGTGATGTCTTTCCCTTCTTTCTTCTGCATGTCTCGTGTCTCTGGAATATGTTAGTGACATCTGTTGTAATCTTATACCCCTATCGTACTGTCTGTCTTTTTATGCTTCCTCCTTTTTGCTCTTTCGTTTTCAAAGATCCTATATAACATTCATTCTCAAAGAATTCTCACAAAAGTACAACCATTTGAGAATATCAAGAATTTCAAAAGTCGCTCGGTTCAGTGTTCTTCGTCTTTGAGGTTAGCATTTCGTTCAATCATTCTCAATCAATCACCTTGGATGTTGAAATCACCCTAGATATATATATATATATATATTCCTTTATGTACTTTTCTCAATATCGGAAATATGGAAAATTTATCATTATCAATCAGAATGACAGAGTGCCCTTTTAAGGTCTATATATTTATAAGGCAAAAGAATATTCAAACGAAGAATCCCTGAAAGAGAGAAGAAAGGTGAAGAAAGGATGAAGTGACGACCATACCCATCGATAGATCGATTTGTTTTGGTTCGTGATTTAAAGTTAATACATGAAGTTCCCTCTTTGTTAGATCAAGAGAAAGATATCGAGTCGATCGGGAGATTGATTCCCATGCAGAGGTTGTATGGTACATGAAAAGTTGATAACGTAAAAAAAAAAAACCTGAGGCAAGAGGAAGAAGAGAACCAAACGTTCACTGCCTTCCAGCAAGCTTGTTGGCAAGACCAAGCACACCGTGCTTTCTGCCCTCGGCCTTGTCGAGCATCTTCTGATCGTGTCTCCTCTGCTCCTCAGCCTCGATCTCGGCCTCGTCGAGGGAACCCCACGAGTAGAAGACTACACTGACCATACCAAGGACAGCGGCAAGGACACAACCGGCCATGGCTCCTCGAGCCTTGGTCGTCCATCCAGCCACGATCGGGTATGGCCCAAGAGGTTCACCGGAGAAGTCGGAGATGGAGTACTTTCCGACGACGTTACCCTCAGCAGCAATACCAAGAGCGGTGCAATGATCCTTCATCGTCTGAGGAATGTTGAAGGTCGATTGGATGACCTCAGGCGCGGTGATGAAGACAGCGGCAAGACCGGATGACAAGTGCCAGTCAATGTGGCAATGGAAGAACCACACTCCAGGGTTATCAGCTCGGAATCGGATGGTAGTGGTTCCGCCATCGGGGGGGACCATGACGACGTCTCGGACGAATGGGTTGAGCTGCCCCTCAACCAAGGCTGGAGATGAGTCGTTGAACGATCGGTGCACAACCTGGAAGTTGTGTCCGTGCAAGTGGAACGGATGCTGCCCACTATCAGTGTTGACAATAGTAAGCTCGATCATCTGGTTTCGCTGGAAGATATGGGCGTTGGTCATTGCTCCGTAAGCTTCGACCGTCGCGTTTGAACCCATCGAGGCCGCAGTGAACAAAGACGGAGTGGAGGGCGCGCTGTAGGTGACGTCGTTGAAAGCGGCTCGGTTAATTCCGTTGTCGAACGTGTCGAAAGCGAAGGAGAGTTCGAAAGAGTAATCGGCTACGGCCATGGGAGTAGCGTTGAGGGGCTTAATGCCAGTATCATCGAAGAAGTCATAAGATTCAATGGTTCCAATCTCGGCGACAGTGTTGCCGGTCTTGTAGTTGATGGTAGCCGTGTAGTCTGAGGGGGAGAAAAAATTATAGCTTAACGACTGGGTAAGAATAATGAGACATGAGAAGAAAACTGACTGAGTTCAAGATCGTCGGGCACGGTGTCAAACATCTGAGGATCAAAGTTGGCATGGAGACGGAAGTTCTCAGTCGTATCGTTCTTGGCAGTGACTAGGACGGCGTATCGCTGTGCAACCGCAATAGGGAAGTGGTCAATCGAGTAGGGGTTGGTCTCGACTCCATCTACCTCGACGATTTGCCTGGAAAACATATAAGAAACTGTCAGTTTTAGGCTAAATTGAGTGTGAAGAAAAAAAGATTATGAGACTGACCAGTCATGGCCATCAAGGGCGAGCTGAAACATGGCAAAGGCACCCATGTTGATGAATCGGATCAGATACTTCTTGCCAGCCTCGAAGTCAAGGACGGCCCTATCGGCGGTGGCGGAACCATTGTTAACAGCCTCGGCGCCACCAATGTACTCGTCATTTTCTACAAAGTAGATCAAGGCTGAAGGAGGGACAGGCTCGGCTCCGGTAGGGTTGTACTGTTCAACAAAACAGGATGTTGAGAAAAGAGTGAAAAACAAAGTTGATAAGAAATGAAACAGACTTACAATGCTCATGAACTCGGTGATGAGCTGATCGTGCTCCTCGTGGTACCACTCGGATACGACGGCAGTGATATCGTGGTCCCAAGTAATGTCGGTTCTTTTGGTGCCGTTCCTTGGGTGAATAATGAATGGGGTTCGGAGACCATCGGTATACTGACCGAGGTTGTGTCCGTGGATCCAAAACGTTCCCTGCTGGAGAGAAGTATCGATCTCGTAGGTAAGAGATGCGCCGACGGGAATACCGCTTTGAGAGAAAAACAAGAGTGATCACGATAAGGTACGATAAACGGGGCCATATTGAGGAAGGCTAGACACACCATTGAGTGACTCCGACGGGTCCATCGAAGTAACCGGTTCCATTGAAGAACAAACCGTGAGCGTGGAGGGCGGCAGGCTGACTGATTTTGTTGGTAGCGTGGATTCGGACGATTTCACCTCGGGTAGCGGAGACCGGGGGAGGAGGCCTAAAGACAGAAGAGGGCGGATCGATCGAGCCTATCAGAAGAGTGGACAGAGTGAGGCTAACCAAAAAAAAAAAAACTAAAACTCACCAAGTACCGTTGATACCGATAACACGTCGCTCGTACATTTCTGTGTAGAACGATATAAACGGTTAGATATGATAATCAATCGATCAGGAAGACGAGAAGCACGATGGATAGTGCTCACGATCAGGGTTAGCAGTAGCATAGGTGATGTCCCTATAGTCAGAAAGGAAAGTTGGGATTTCAACACCAGGTCGCGCAAGAGATATCAAGGCAACAGAAAAAGGCCTTACCACCAAAGATCTTGGTATACTGCTGCTTGAACAGTGCTTACTGCTGCGACGGCAGCAATGGCCATGAGACTCGTTCGCATCTGTGAATAATGTATGCGATACAGATAAGAAAGCGATAGATGAACGAGAGGACGAGAGAGACGTCAGCGTGTTGTTCTCTCTTCCCACAGGACATCACCCGGATCAAGTACCATCCGAACGAACATTACTGGAAAGCGAGTAGAGTAGGTGCAGACAGGGTATGTGTTTATGTGCTTGATGTCAAGAGGAAGAGAAGAGAGAAGAGGAAAAGAAAAGGATGGCTTTCTCTTTTAAAGAAAATTCAAGAGAGAGGAGAGGCAAGAAAAAGTAAATTTGTTTCCTGATCGTTCCGTCCGGATTTTGCTGCCAGCTGCTGGGCTATAGTGCCTGTGTGCCTGAAATCTCTTTCTAATCAGACAAGGATTCAGGAACAGAACGACTGCGCGGCTCTGGTGGGCGGCCGACCTCGTCTCTCCGCTCTGCCCCCTCGTTGATCGTCCAGGGCTGTCGCCCCACAACGGAGAAGGAAAGCCGAAAATGATTAGGTTCTAAAAATAAATGTAATCAACCTGGTCCAATCAGATAAACCCACTGCTGCATTTCCAGCCTTGGCCTTTTCAGGCCATTTCCCCTGCCGACATGCCCTCACTCATGTCTTTGCCCACGAAGAGACGGTAGCCTCCAATGACCGTTCGCCTGAGGAGGTTAGGCGGTCGACCAATCAGACAACACGATCGATCAAGGAAATACTCCACCCAAACAGACCGACGGGCGGAAAAAAGAAGCTCCGGAAGGTTCCATTCAAATCCTGCTGATGGAGATTTATTTTCTCGAGAAGACTTTTCACCTTGCCGTATGTTGAGAGTTCGTGTGTGCATGCCTGTGCCAGCGTGCCGTTGGATGTATCATTACTCTTGTGTACTGAAGGATGGAGAGAAAGAAGCGACTAAAAAAAGAAAAAGAGGCAACTGTGATCAAATAAAAACATCAACGAACCAACCAGAACGCAAAACCATCTTCTCGTTGTCCTTCCACGGGCTTGTTTTCTTTGAAAATCCTGGCTTCGATTGACTTTATCCCTTTCCCTTGATCTCGGACAAATAAAACCTTTAGGTCAACGGATGTATCGGACCAGACACACTGATTCGTTACCTTGAACGGTAAAAATGTGAAACCCTAACAAGTCTGTTCAAAAGTATCTTTGTTTAATTCCACTTGTTCATCAAACTGGAGAGCCTTCGCTACGCTGTTCATCAAACAAGCCCATGATTTGTTGTTCGTCCGTGGTCTGAGAGTACTCAAGACTAAAAGAGCCACGTATCGACCACAATCAACCGAGGTTGCTTTCTAGCAGCCGAAGCCATATATCTATATGAGAATCTCTTATATGTCTATATACCTGTATTTGCTTCCATTCTCCAATCTTCCTATCCCCTCCTCATCAGTGCAGCACCTTGTTCGATTCTATTCCTTCGTCGCTTTGAACTCTGAGCAAGTCTTTTTCTTTCTTTCCTTTTTTTCCAAAAATCTGTTGATTCCCCCGCCTGATCAAACCGACCCGACTTGGTTATCGTCATTTTCTCTCCCTCGCTACTGCTTCCTCTGAAGTCGCCGTTTTGAGTGCCTTGACTCTCCTCTTTATGCTCTCAGTAATCCTCCTCGTCCCTACCTCTCTATCTGTATCTTTCTCTTTCTACAACCAGAGCAGAGACTCTTGTAAACAAACGCGCGCTTCTTTCTTACTCTCCATCTTTTTGACGAACGCTCATAGACGCTTCCACCCTCACTCCCGTTTCACTCGTACTATGATGAGGTAAGACATGTTGGTTTAAATAACGAACGGGTAAGAAAGAGACTAGAGAAAAGAAAAAAAAAAGAGAAAAAAAAAGAGGACTCGACATCAAGTATGAGCGAAAAGAAGAATGAGGATAAGCGGAAAAGAGGAAAACACCTTCTCGACTGTATATCTATCCATCTGTCCGCCCGTCCGTCTCCCTTCCCCCAGCGTCCACAATACATCACACACAAACCACTACACATCACGAATACTCAGACTCAAACTTACACCCCTGCCGTCTACTTGATTATTTTCTTTACAAAAAAGAAAACTTTTTTAACCAATGGTCAAGGTCTCGTTGTCATCAGAGAATGAGTAGCTGGGAACCTCCAAGTTGAGCGGGGCGGGTCCCTTTCGGATTCGACCGGAGATATCGTAGTGGGATCCGTGGCAAGGGCAGAACCATCCACCGAAGTCACCAGCCTCTCCACTATCGTAATGATAGGTTAGCGTCATCCAGTCGGTCAGATCAATTTTTCTTCTCGTTTCAAGCAAACAGATGGAAACACGACTTACATGGGGACACATCCAAGATGGGTGCAGACACCAATCATGACAAGCCTGTAGAAGTAAGTAATTCGGATCATCAGATTCGTATTCCAGGCTCTTTGCCTTTGTTTTTTTTTTTTCATCTCCGTGTTCCCTTCCCTTGGATATACAAGAACAAACAACGACTTACCAGTCAGGCTTCTGAACTCGCTCAGAATCAGACTGGGGATCTCGGAGGGTCTTCATGTCAACAGCGTTGGCCTCATCGACCTCCTCGGCGGTTCGGTGTCGGATGAACACCGGCTTTCCTCGCCAACTGACAACGACGTTCTGTTAGGTTAAAGTATGAGTAGCCAAATTAAACGAGGCAAAGTAAAAAGCAATATGCAAGCGTAAGCCATCCATGTCTTACGTCTTCTCCTTTTCTGTCACTTCTTTGTCTTGCGATAAAGGAAAAGAATTTACCTTTCCCTCGGGAATAGAAGACATGGCGACCTCGAGCTTGGCAAGAGCCAACACATCGGCAGAGGCAGACAGAGTGGTGACCAAATCAACAACGGTGGACTTTGCGGCAGCAGCGGTCAAAGTTCCCATCGAACCGATCATGAAGTACGACAAGTTTCGGTTTGTCGACGAAGAGCTTGCTCGGTACTTGGAGAAATCTGGGCTCGCAACAGGATCTCGCTCGGCAGCCACAGTGGTGTGGATCATTCGTCGACCAACAGAGGGGGCGGCTAGAGATACGACATCGGATTGACAGAATAAATAAAAGAGGAATATATATATATATAATCAGCATCCGAGGCTCCCTCTTTCGATCCGAGTATGAACCATGAGTGATAGCTGTTCGCATGATCAGGTCAATGAGAATGAGAAGATAGGATGTGGACAAGGAAGTTGACGAAGGAAAGGCATGACGGGAACACCCATACGCCCGGATGTAGTAGAAAAGAGGACCAATCGCGAGATCCGCATCAACACAATGGACGTAGCATCTGAGAAAAGTGTAAAAAAGGCCCATCGAGACTTTTTCTTTCAACGATTCCATCAAAAGTTCTCATCTGCATGATGTCTCTTCTCAAACTGATTGAATGGAGGAGCAGATAAAGCTGATTGACAACTGATGTTCCACTCCTGTTACGCTGACAACGTTTTCCCCTTCGACTGCGAAACCCGAGATAGGTAAAAAGAAAGAGAAAAAAAAAAGAGAGACCACTAGCGGAGAAGGAAAAAAGAAAAAGGGATCCTCACCGTTGATCCCCGACCTGACGGCAGATCTTCCAAACTTCAAGGCAAAGCTAGAAGCCTTGCCAGCTCGGTGCATAGGATCGTACTCACCATGGGAGTCGTGCTGGGCGATCAAGTTAACGCTAACACCCTTGGAAAAGGGAGAGGCTCCCCTCGAGGTGAGAGAGGCGGTAGGAAGGGCGTTGATGAACTTGGTGGACGATCGGAAAGCGGCGGACATGATGTTACTTGAAAAAGGGATGGGTAGAGAGGACGGATGGACGATCTAGAGACAGGCGAAGGACGGGTTGAAGAAAAAGAAACAAGACAACGACGACAACGACGAAAGTAGAAGGTGAACGGTCGGGATACGATCAAGAGAAGAGAGAGAGAGAATATTCGATGGGTAAAGCCTGGCTTTCATTGGCTGTACGGATTTTTCACTCCGTATGCCGTTACCTCTGTGAATGCATATATTTATGCATTTAATCTTCTTTATTCTCTTCCGTCATCTCCCGTCAAGATGAGATCTACACAGATCCATACTATTAACATAGACACATACACACACACATACACACTAACGCATACACAGCAGTTCTGAATCACCTAGCTATGAAGGTTCTCATCACAGGTTAGAAGCATCATGGGCAAATTGACCTTAGCTTGAACGCACAAGGCTGAGGAGAAATACATTTGTTATCTATCTTTCAGGCGCATCCGGTTTGCTCGGTCGAGCGACCCTCAAAGTATTCCAGTCTGCTCATGATGTAGAGGGTCCGTCTATGTTCACCAGTCGTGTAGATCAGCCACATCGTCGTTCCCTAAGCTGATCTTGCTCCCTCCTTCCCCTTTGCTCTCATCTATCACTCAAAGTTAAAGGCCTGGGGTTCACTCGATCGACCGATCAGCTCTTGAAGTTGGACCTGTTGGACCCTGAGGCGGTCAGGGCGCTGGTCGACGAGTTCAATCCGGATGGTATGTGCCTGCCCTGGTTATGTTTTGTCGCGTACAACACCCAGAGATGGCTGAGCTTTGTGCCCCTCTTGTTTCGCTCCTAGTCATCGTTCACTCGGCCGCCGAGCGCAGGCCGGACGCCGCAGAGGAGAACCCGGCAAAGGCCAGAGAGCTCAACGCATCGGTTCCGGCCCACCTGGCGAGACTGGCGGGAGAGAAAGGCTTCCGGTTGATTTACATCTCGACAGATTGTGAGTTCTGTCAAATGTTGTCTCATACTGTGTGGAGTTCTGTTCCGTCTCTGCAGCATCCTTTACAGTGCATCCTAACACTTTGCTTGACAAATTCCTTCCCGAAGACGTCTTTGATGGCACCAAGTTCGTGTCTCTTTCTGGTGCGCTCAACTGATCAATCACCACAGCGCATGGCTTATTCCTCTTGCATCTTCCAGGCCGCCTTACAAGGTGTCAGATGCACCAAACCCACTGCAATTCTATGGACTTACCAAACGAGAGGGAGAGGTGGCAGTATTGGAAAACTCTAAAGGACAAGGAATCATCCTTCGGGTGCCCATCCTGTAAGTGTCTTAATCTATGCTCTGTGTACAGAGTAGGCAATCGCTTATACCCTGTCGTTCCTCCATCTTAGCTACGGAGAGGCCGAATATAACTCTGAAACAGCGGTAAATGTCTTGCTGGATGTTGTGAACGATAGATCAGGCAAGATCTACAAAAGTATGTCGTTCTGTAATTCATATGCCTCTTTCTGCTTGTTTGGAATCATCCATCTCTGACCGAAGACTTTCATGTCATGGATGATATCTGAAAGTGGACACATATCAAACCAGATATCCGACCAACGTTCACGATGTCGCTGTCTGTCTCCTACGGATCGCTCGCCAATTCCCCCGCGCAATTTCCTCGTCCGAGCTTCCACCTCCGATCCTCCATTTCTCGTCCAAACGACCTTTTACAAAGTACACAATGTGCTCCGTCATGGCCCAGGCGTTGGGCGTCGAGATCTCACATATCACTCCTGATGGAACCGAGCCGGCTGCAGGTGTCATCCGGCCTAAGGTCAGCCATCTCCTTCTTCTATCTCGTTTAAGCATTCCATATTTTCGTGGAGGATCAGCAACTAACCGAGTTTGTTCCGTTCAACAGGACACTCAACTTGATTTGACGTGTCTCGAAGATAACGGAATAGAGTGGACGGAAGAACAGTCGTTCGAGACTTGGTGGGCAAAGTATCTCTCTTCGAATTAGATGATGTCCGGAGGAGAAAAGCGCACACCGTACAGGGTCTTCATATGGAGCTATCAATGTATACTGATATACACCTCGCAAAGAAAGGGGTCGAAAAAGAATGAGAAAAAACTGGCTTCTGAATGAAGAACAAACACTTGACAAAACAACGACGCTACGTTGGGTGTGACTGTGTCACCAGTACACGGACGAATCTATCTTGCGCTTCCTCTGAGCGCACTCTCAGTCCACTCTCGACCCACATACGTTCACTCTCTCGCCTGACCAGAATAGTCACTCCATTCTCATACCGTGACGATATACAATCTGTCTTCTGAAAAGGGGAGGAGGTTTCTGCTGATATCGTTGACTCTTGCGTCAAGCCGGGTACTAAGAAGACACCCGATATCCGCCTTTGAGAAAGAAAGAGGGTATAGAACTCTTTAGGCGTCAATTTTGGTCGATTTGTCAGATCAAACACGATCGAAATTGGCGTAGAAGTCGAACGGTTTGTCGTTAGAGAGTCATCGTCCGACGAATTTAACACAAGACGTTCAACCCGAGACGGGACCAGGAAAAAATCAGGATTGTAGTATAGCCCGTGTGCGTCGTCCTCTGAGGGATGTAAGGGGTCACCTCTGAATGTCCCTCCCCCGCTTTCCACTACACGCAGACAACAACCACTCAACCATACCCTTCTTAGACAGATCCTCCAGCTTGAGCTTGAGAATATCTCCCATGAGCGTCTGTCAGCATCGAACGTAAACTTTGATGAATGGTGAAACGCAGGGCGCATTCGAAGATTTACAGGTAGGACCACGCTCAACACGGGTGCATAGCCAATCAAACCATTGTATGACAACGAGACAGATAGTGTCTCTAAATGGATGGGCTTGACTGAAGCTGGTGCTGATGCTGATGCTGCTAGCGATGATGATACTGATGAGAAAGGAGGCGCGAGGTTTGATTGGAAGCTGATGAATCGATCAAGTGAGATCGCTGTCGACGGTCGAGTAATGAGTGAGAGAGACTTGATCTGATAGACCGACAACCAAGGTTCTAGATGTTCGAAACATTTCTTTCCTGCCTTTTCTCAATGGGAAGAAAACCAAAAGGCGAAGGATTAGCTTCTAGTGTCATGTCCTTGAGTATTTCGGAAAATAAGGTAGCCTACTCGTTTACAAAATAGTTGATCGTAACTTGCATACTTATCCAAGACAACCTCCTCATACAGGACTGGCCCTGCAATCTGGAGGAACGAAAAGCTCACTCTCGAACAAGCGGCCAGGGTTGGAGAGTCGCAGAATGAAAGTATCGAAGCAATGAGCTCTGTCGGTAGCCGTATCTCACCCCAGTCGTAGTCCGACTCCAAGGAGCTTGGAATGATGGTCTCAGACGATGATGCACAAATCGGAGAAAGAGCAGATTCCCAGGTTGTCTTTGGGAACTTCATCGTGTCAGAATAAATTGAATTCTGATTAGGCACAAGGTCTGAGAAGGGCTCGAACAAGGTGTGCATATTGATCAGATGAAGGCGACGAGGAAAGATGATGTATTTGAGTTTCTACAGGAGATACTGGTCGGCTGATGGAAGAGAAAGCAAGCAGCCCATTCTGACTAGATAAAGATCAGACGCGTCTGCGTCATTAAGATGGACGCGTCTCAGGGAATTTGTTGCTTTTGAAGAATATCATATTCTGTACTACCAAATAGCAAAGAACGGCGAAAAGATAACATGTTTGGAACGAGATGCAAGGGTGTGGTGGTATGGGGGTGTCTATGTGTGGAGAATGAGTACAAACAGAAAAGTAAGGTAGATTACAAGGTATGTGAGTAAAGCTAAGGAAGAAGGGTTTAAATGAACGTATGACTGTAAGCTTGAAGAATAAGAACAGAAAGAAAGAATCAAAGTAGAATTAAAAAGCACCATGCAAAACATGAGAGAGCAGGCCGACTACATCACTGGCCTCTCCTCATCAGACAAACTCATACACAAGTCATTCACTGTCGACTCGCCCGAATTCTCAAAGCGCAAGGTCTGATCTCCCAGATCCAGGCTTGCATTCTGCTCGTCCTCATCTTCCTTTTCGTCGTCCTCGTCGTCCTCTTCTTCTTTCCTCGCTCGATACTCATCCATTTCCAAGATACCTAATACCTTGCCCCCCACACTCTTCTCTAATCCTTCTGCGATTGGCCTTCGATTATCACGGTTGCTCTCTATCCAACTCGGCACCGGCCGAGGCTGCTCGACCGCTTGGACAGCTTGTTCAAGAAGTCCCAACATGACCTGTTTGATCCTCACAAATTGCTCATCATCAGATTCTTCCTCATCATCTTCTCCACTGCCCGATCCTTCGGAGGAGGAGGAGGAGAGCGGGGTGGGAAACGGATAAGATGTAGAGAGAAGTGGGGAGGTCAAAGCGCGTAGCCGTTTGTTCAGCGGAGGGAGCGGCTGAACCGAGCCAGTTCGAACTTTACGTCGGAGATCACGAATTTCCTTAGCTGAGCAATTTGAAAAAAAAGTGGAGAATTAAAGCATCAGCAAGTCGATCTTCTTGTTGAGAACGCTCAAGAAGCAAAGAGCTATAGGATGATCTACAGACCTTGTTTTGCTTTTGTAGCTTCAAGAGCATGGTTGATCACAAGCAAACTAGCGTTCGAGATTTCTAGGTCGGCGACCTAGGTACAAAAGACAAAGAACAGGTAACTCGGTCAAATGAAGCAAAAGCATGCGAGCTAGCAGAATATCAGTCATACCTTTCGGTTCACTTTCGCTTCCTCTTTCTCCACTCCATCCTCCATATCGTCCTCATCTCCTACTCTGTCCGTCGTTCTAGCTCGTTCGTTCGCATGCACTCCTCCGTTTGTAAGTGTGCTATCGGCCTCTTCAAGGATCATCAGTCCACCTTGATACCTCCCATATGTCTCGTGTCCATCCGATGATTTAGAGAGAGCCGAGGCAGACTGTAACACCGAAGGCTGAACACCAGAGATTTCAGAAAATGAGGATGATTCTCCATGAACGGATGATTCGTCTGGAGAGTCAGATGACAAAGTCGAGGTCGAATCAAATGAACGTCGATGGGGAGTTCGGTTCGAAACGGGCGAAAAGAAAGAACCCGTCGCTGAATAATGAGAAGCAGATAGTGGAGGTAACTTTGGAGATTCATTTGTAAGGTATGTGGTATAGGTTGAGCTAGCTGTTGGGGACAAATTTGGATGATCGGTCGCAGTAGATGACGGGAATGTTGGAGAGTATGGACTTGGGAGCAAAGGTGTTGGACGAGACTTTGTCGGCGGTCCGATGGTATGATATGGATTTGGAACGTTTGGCGCCTGAACCTTCGACGGATTGATAAAGGCCGAGGAAGAAGTCGGTGGACTGAAAGAGCCTGATACTGTTTGATCTTGAGGGGATATACTGGGTGAGGCATGCGCAAAGGAGGAAAAAGTGGAATACTCAGTCGGCTGATGAACGTTCGGAGTTGTTCTAGCTCGAGCTAAAGGTCTTGTGCTGGATCCAGTCAAGACCTTTGAGGCGGAGGAAGCAGGAGTCGAGGCAGCAAGTGCAGACCCTGTCGCAGGAGATGTAGGAAAGGCTGTAGAGCTTGTCTGCTGTTTCGGTGACTGAGTGGACGGAAGAGAAGGTGTTTGCACAACAGACCCATTCGCAGACGGGTATGACCTCGCTCCAGGGACAGCTTTGGGTCTGGTTGTAGTTGTTGATATTCCAACCGTGCTTCTCGCTCTGCCAGTTCCGCCTCCGAAACCAGATATTGTCGATCCTTCGTTACTACCTACTGGAATAGCACCCAGAAGACCTAGTCCGACATCACTCGCTCCGATAAACGCTTCTCCGTGATTATACTCTCTGGAAGAAAAGTTGAGCGGAGTCGAAGGAGAACCAAGAGAAGAAGCAGGCGCGCCGATGATGGAGCTCGGAGCGACTTTGACACGTGCTTTGACCGTAGTCGACCCAGCCATAGTACCGGTCGAGGCCGACAACACCGAGCGCGCTTTTGGGGGCTGTCCGCTTTGGGAAGTGGGTGTGAGAGTACCGCGAGCTGAGGATGTAGGGGTCAGACGAGGACGGCTTGATATAGATGGCGAAGAACTGGTCGGCAAGGTGAGTTTTGGCGTGGACGGCACATGGGCTGAACTGGAAGGAGGCCCAGGAGAGGAACGTTGGATGGTACCGATGATCTAGTTAAACATTGTCCAATTCGACAGAAAGAAGATCAGCTCAGAAAGTGAAAACACAGAAGCTTTGCAATTGGTAATGAAAGACAATCATGATGTATACGAAGATACACCTGGTAACAGGATAGTACAGGATGAAAGTTCACTCTTCGGTTGTGAACAAAACACGTCACTATTGCTCTTCCTGTCTCTTTTCGAACCTCATATTTCTCAGCTGGATAGGTGACAATGATGGCCGTATGCCTTATGAAAGCATTCAAGCGAAGCTCCAGGTGTCTATAAGAGCCAGGTGATCGTTTCTTCCGGGCTTTGGGAAGAAAATCTTGAAGTGGAGAATTAAGTTAAGAGCACTAACCTTCCTCTTGGGTTTCACTTCCATGTTGGCTCACTATAGAGGAAAGGAACGAGAGGAGTTGATCGTGATATGAAATCCTGAGATGAAGCTCTTTGGAGAAGAGGTGGGGATCAGATTTGAAAGACTTTCTCTGTTTATAAAAGAGTTACTGCAGTGACTCGATGGATGGCTGCTGATGATGGTGCTGCCGCCAATGAAGATGATGAGTGTGGATGTTGATGATGGGCGTTGATGAATTTCATGAATATCTCCTTCGTCTACAACCATCATCAACTATCTATCATCCTCACCATCACCTCGACTACCGTTCTATTCATTCTTACCAGAGCAAACGTGCACATCAACTGGACTGGTTGAGGGACATATATATACAAGCTCATCAGATTCAAACATAGAAGCATATATCAATTTATCTCTCGTTCAGCTCCTGCTTCCGAATCAACCGTCCAAATACTAACTCTCACGTATAGATGTGTATGTGTTTCTGTTTGTCTATGAATAAAGAGATCCGCTCTATTGACTATTAGATCTCACCGTGCTCGGGTTCTTTATGCATTCTATCGTATTTGCAGCTTCAGAAGAACCGATTGCGAAACTATGGGCACTTGTGACTGAACTATCGGATCAGCTAACTCAGAACAGAGCGGTGACTTCTGCCTTGCAGGAGCAGATCGCTGAAGTCAAGGTAAATCTTGAGCTCTGTTCTGGCAGTACATCTTATCAGTTGTGGAAGGTCTATTGAGATAGGCTCTGATAAGTCTGAACTGAACCAAAGCTGAGAATCTTCCTCTTTGTCTCGATCGTGTGCCTGTCTATGGGATAACCTTGAATGCAGAATCAAGCTGTCCATGCAAATACTGGTTTTCCGCTGAGAAGGTTCAATACTGATCTCACACAAGGTTTGTTCAGATCAAGCATACATGGTTCTGGTGTTTTCGTCACGTTAATCATTAGAGATCTTGTCCTTGCTTTGTATGCAGAGGAGTACCAGTCGGCAATCGAAGAGTTCTCGACGAAGCTTGTATCAGAGAACCGAACCCTAGCTCACGAGAATAAGCAACTATCAATCTTGTTACGCGAGTACGAAGCCACGTTAGAAGGAGTGATGGGCAAGTTTAGAGGTCTAGCAGTGGGTCGGCTTCTCAAGATCTTTCTCTTGTCTCTCAGTGTTATCAGATCTTGACTTTGAATGAATTCTTACTCATATCACTTCTTCTCTAACAGCACTCGAACCAAACTCACGAATTGGAACTACATAAACATTATACGACTGCATTGATGGGTCTCTCACACCAACAGGGTGTCGAGTCGCTGTTAGAATCTACTCAGATCAATTCGGGTCTATTAAAACTAGGAGAGATGTTGAGAAAGCTGATGCGTTTAGAAAATGGAGAATTAGAAGATGGAGGGTGTGTCTCTTTGTCTTTTCCCATAAGCTTGTCCGATGGGACGTACTGATGATTGGTATCATTCTTCTGTCAAAAGATCCGCCATGTCGGAATTGCCCTCAACCGGTGGTCTCCTTCCTCCATCATATTCACTCTCTGCTCGTCCACCGACAGACAGTTCCTCCGCTGGGAGGGCGATAGGAGACACCAGATTAGACTGGGCGTTGGAGAGAGAGGCTGAGATTATTAGATTGGAAGAAGAGAACAAAGTGTTGAGAGATTTATTAGGGATCGGCAGTAGCGAAGAAAGCCAATCGCCGAGTGAAGGTAGTGGAGTAGTCGTGGTTGGTTCATTGATCGACAGCAAGAGGGATTTAAAAGGGAGATGATTCCTCGGTGGTTTCCGTCCCAAACATGTAACGATTCTTATGAGCCCTTCACGATCAGAACTGTCCATCTTCACCTGAGCATCTTAGTTAGAAAAGATTGAGAGAGAAGGAGGGTTATAAATGTTAAAGTGTATGTGGTCAAAATTGGGAGGCGAATAAACAGACCGGCAAAACAAGACGCCGGCTCGAACCGGCTCGGTTCTTGGAAGGAGCCATCACATTAGAATTTCGACCATCGACCATCATTAACAACATATCCTCTCAACTTTCCCGACATTTATATAACTATCTAAACAGCTGACTCAGCTCCAAGTGAACGCACATAATGAGTCTCCCATCGAGTACTGAGAAAGAGAAAGAAACTGAAGAAGATGAGGATTTGGATGATTTGGATGGTACGTCCAGAATTGAACTGCTTTCATTCTTTCTTCCATGGTTCTCGATTGAGGATCCACCTGATTTGTATGTCGTTGTCTGATTTTTCTTTTAAATCTGTCCTTCTCAATGGTTTGCGTATCTCAATCACCTAGACCTGATTCCTTCATTGGCTGAACCGAATCTCATACCCGAAGCCTCCTCTGTCTCCGCGAGTTCTGCTCGTCCGACCGGCTCAGTAACAAACCAACCGGCTGCACCTAGAGCGGGGGTTGAAGGGAAAGTAGATGTCAAGGACGAGGAAGATGAGGGTCTGGAAGATGCGTTTGCGTCTGAGCTGGCGAAAGGAATGGAATCCCTGCTTCGAGAGCTAGCCGGTGGCGAGCCTTTGAAGGATAAGCCAACGACTGTCCCATCAGTTGACGAAGCAGCGATCAAGAGTGCTTGGGACAGGGTCTTTCAAGAGGCTTTAGAAGAGCCAAAGACGAGTGCAGAAGGAAGTTCTGAACAGACAGGCCCAAAAGGACCGGCTAAGGCGGAACAAGGAGATGGGTTCCAAAAGGGAATCAGAGAGACGATGGATAGGTTAAAACAGTCGTCGGAGGCCAACAAGGTGATCTCTCGAACACTCATCAGAACACTTTGCTGACTTGTGTTTTTACTAAGCTGTGTTCGGGGTTTCTTATTCTGCCGTTTGTTCTTTGAAATTAGGCGTCCGACTCGGAAGAGGATCCGCTGGCGGCCTTATTGGCTTCCTTGGGTGGCCTGGGCGGTGGTGACGGGGATTTGGATGGAGAAGGCATGTTGGAGAGCATGATGGATGGATTGATGAGCAAAGAGGTGTTGTATGAACCTCTAAGCGAGCTGAACTTGAAGGTTTGTCTACATCTTGCATTTTTTTTTCCTCTTCATGAAAATAGCTTCTATGCATAAAAAATCTCATCTCGAGGATGTTGTATGCCGACTTGATGATTCCATCGAAACTAGTATCCGGCTTATCTGTCGTCGCCGGAGGCAGCGAAGGTTCCGCCCGAACAACTTCATGTATATAAATCTCAGGCGGGACTGGTAAGCGAGATTGTGAAGTTGTTCGAACGTGTTGGGTTTTCGGATGAGGACGAAACGACCCGGGCGGAAGTAAGAGAGTTGATGGGCAAGGTGTGTTTTTTTTTTTCCATCGTGGGGTATGTCTGTCTGTGTGTATATGCGTTTCTGACTGGCTGTCTTTGTGACGAATGGGATAGATGCAAGACTTGGGATCTCCGCCCAAAGAGGTCATGGGAGATATGCCTGAGGGACTTGTTCGTTTCTTTCGTTCTTTGCCTGAGGACTCGAATACGCTACGCTCGCCATGTTTCCTACTGCTGACTCTACAATATGCTTCTGTGTACTAGGACTTGGGCTCAGATGGAATGCCAAAGATACCAGGGATGGGTGGACCTGATGGTGATTGCGTGATTTGTTAGGATTATAATATCAACGATTTATCCACACAGTCTTTTTTGTATTATCTGTGGTCCAAACGTTTGGGCAATAACGGAAATGAGGACACGGACAGAGTGAAGGAACAAGGTGCTTTTGTTCGGAGCCATGCCCTAAATGGCAATTTAGCAAGTCGATGATGATGATGATGGCGACGACGACGACGACGACGACGACGATGATAATAAACAATACGTGAAGCGAAGAGATGATAATAGTCGGCAAGCGAGGCAGCAGAAGAAGAAGAAAGGAATTGAAAAAAAAAAAAAAGACAATAATTCATAACAAAGACAACAATAACAACGATAATAATGACAAAATGAATCGAGTAAATTGGATAGAAACAGGAAACAGCATAGAGTCCGAAACAGATGGACAATTAAGGATGAGAAGGACGACGAGGAAGGTCCTGTGGAACAAACCGCGAAGAGGTGTTTCGCGTGATCTAGGTCTGCTCAGCCGATCGATTCTGGACAATGAGAATGAAGACGATAACAACAACAACAACAATAACAACAACAACAACAACAACAACAACAGGGATGGGGATGGGGACTAGGGTAACAACAGCGACGACGACGACGACAACAACAACAACAACAACAATCACAACAACAATCACATCGATCACATCAATAGGATCATGACCGACACGAAAATCAATCGATCGAACAGCCGGGTTACCAAAAGGAATAGAAAGAAGAATTGTGTGCCTGATTTGTTTTCGGTTTCCTCCTTTCTCCTTTCTTTCTTTCTTTCTTACTCTCAGGCATTCCCTCTCTCTCTCTCTCTCTCTCTATCTCTCTCAGTCTTCTTTTTCAATCTGACATCTTTAGAGTCAACGAGGCAGAGATTTCTCCGTGTTTTATATGTGTATTGTTTTGTGTGTGATGGATGATATCAGAGTTTCTTTTCTCCGCTGTATTCTTTGATGATCTCCCGCCCGGCGTGCTAAATGATATCCATCATCCTCCCGAAAGAGACGCACAGAGAGAGAGAGTGTGTGTGTGTACACACACACATACACACACACATACACATGCAACATGCAAGCGCTAGTGCGTAAGCGCATGTGATCTCGTTCGCTCGCCGAAACACATTCGAAAAATGAAACAAACGACCTCCGACCTCCGTGTTTTATATCTCCTATTCCCCTTCCTCCCTCTTACACACATGAATATACATGTACAACACCCAGATCTCATAAAAAGTCGTTGTTGCTTTCGTTTCGTCCTTCTCTCTCTCTTTCCTTCTTCTTCTTCATCCTCATCGTCAGATTTGTTTCTATCGCGCTCTCTGGGTTTTCCGGTTTGCTTCCTCCTCTCTTTCCCTCTTTGCTCCTTCCTCTCTTTCCCTCTTTGCTTTCTCCTCTTCTTCCCTCTCTCTTTTCCTTCTCTCTTTCTTTCTCCCGTCTCGAAACGTCCGGCAGCGCCCATCCACCTTCGTTTCCCTTCCGCTTGCACCCATTCAGTCACACCCACTAACCTCAAATCAAACTCAACTGGCTTGAGATGTTTGCTCTATCCTTCCTCCTAACTATGCTCTCCCTGTTTGTTCGCCAGGTAGCCGCCCATGGTCCGTCCTCCTTGCTATCTCTTCCTTGTGATATAATCAACCATCAGCTGACAATTAGAAAATGATGCTCTTGTCATTCAGGCCAACTGCAAAACATCATGATCCGACAGGTATGTCCTCGTTCTCTTTCTTCTCTCTCTCTCTCTCTCTTTCTCGCGCGCGCCCGCGCGCACATAAAAATTTCACTGACAAAGTTCTTTGTGATCTTCTCGATCGGTCGACAGGCTGGAGCGAAATCCAAAGAAGTCTGTGGCACTCAGTTCAATATTGATCGGGACGGTGAGCGCATATTTCAAGCT
The DNA here is from genome assembly GCA_014825575.1 of Phaffia australis. Classification (NCBI taxonomy): domain Eukaryota; kingdom Fungi; phylum Basidiomycota; class Tremellomycetes; order Cystofilobasidiales; family Mrakiaceae; genus Phaffia; species Phaffia australis. The sequence continues at coordinate 79,775 of MVAH01000043.1, read as the reverse complement.
GAACACTCTATCAACCTGATTTCTTCCCACTGATCATAATCGATTGGCTCAACTATCAACAGGTGTTGCCAATGCGAATGGCTGTATGTGAAACTGTCGTTTAGCTTGATCGTCCGACCTTGCTTACACTTCGACTTTCTCTCTTTGCTGCCAATAGTGATGCTTTCCTCAAGTTGGAGGGACAGCCTTGGCAATCCTTACCCTTCAACTTGTCCTTGGTGAGACTGTTTCCTCCGAAGTCGTGATCGCTCTCTTTCCACTATATACTCACCATCGTCCACACCGGCCTATGTTTCCTGCGCTCTATAGGATGATTTGCACTGGTTTCCAGTATGAGGATAACGTGGAGAACTTGTACACTTTTCCGGCCGGGACCGTCCTTCCGCTTCGGTACTTCCTCTTGAACCACCACGAGGGCTGGGCGAATGTCTCCATCGTCAACACCAAGACAAACGCGGTCATCGGACCCATGCTGAAAGTGTGGGAGAGCGGGTACTCAGTGTACGACAACTGGGTCACCTGCCCAACCTATCCGCCTCTCGATCAGAACAAGTTCGATGTTACGGTTCCTGATTTGGGCGACCTATGCACTACTCCTGGAGTTTGCGTCGTCCAATTCTTTTGGTTCAGCAAGATTTACGACAACCAAATGTTTACCTCTTGCGTAGACTTTGTACAGCCCCATAATGGTTAGTCCTCGTCAGGGTTTCCATGTTGGATTTCTCGCCTTCTCTCGAGAACGTGGTCTGGTTTGTCTGACCCGGTATACCGTTATCGGATTTCTATCATCTCAGGATCCGTTGTGCCCCCGATGGTCACCAACGCCAAACCTTATATCGCCAAACTCAATGGATGTGTCGACCCTGGCGGCTCAGAGGTCTTGCCCTACTACGGAAACGCCTCGTACCCAGGTTTCCTTTCAAACTCGTCCATCATGGCGAACAGCACATCATCCGTCATAGCGAACAGCACATCGACCATGATGGCAAACAGCACGTCGTCTACTGTTGATGCGGTAATGATGGTCGCTTCTTCTGCCGCTGTATCCTCTACCGCTGTATCCTCTGCCGCTGTATCCTCTGCCGTTGCTGCTTCTAGTAGAACTGGGAAGATGAGAAGTCACAAAAGCGGAAGGATGAGATCTTCGAGCGCTGTGGTTTCCGCTTCGGCTTCAGCCTCTGCGATGTCGCCCATCATGAACAACGTCGCCATCACTGCCTCAGCCGCATCCAGTGGAATGGTTTCCGCTTCTGCCTTGGCCTCTGCCTCTGCCTTAGCTTCTGCTCCAGCTTCTGCCTTAGCTTCTGCTCCAGCTTCTGCCTTAGCTTCTGCTCCAGCTTCTGCCTTAGCTTCTGCTCCAGCTTCTGCCTCCGCCTCTGCTCCGGCAATGAGTGAATTGGCTTCGGCTGGATACAGCTATACTTCTATCGGCACGATCGCTTTGAATAATACGCTAGCATCCCCTACGACTGTGAATGGAGCTGTCACCGTGACAGATACGGTCGCTACTGCCACCGTCACTCAGACAATCTACGTTCAGGTTGAGGCCGTCGGGACTTCTACCGCGGCTATGGCCGCCATGATGACCAAGAGGGAAACTCGGTCCAGGACGCACCATCAACAGCGACGACACGGTCGATGAATAAAACAGCTTGTCTTGTCGTTCCGGAAATTCAAACTTTTCTCGCTGAGCGAGCGATTTTGACTCTTTTTTTAAACTATCTTTGATCTGTGTTTTTTCTTGTTCGCTGTACTCTCTAGTTTCCTTTTTTTTATCTTTAAAAGGCCAAAGATCAACCCATCGTTTGACACATGGCTTGACGGTCTCATCGTCTCATATCTTTTTATCGCATAAATCATCATCCACAGCCTGGTGCACTCATTTCATTTATCTGCTTCTCGTTCTTTCAATTCACCCTCTCGAATCATCTATATCCACGATCTTCACGAACTGTTTCTTTATGTCTTTTATCTGCCAAACGTTTCATAGTTTTTTTTTTTTGTTAACGACTTTGATGCACACTGGATTGTGCTCCAAATGAACTAGATGAATGGACGTTATATTAGATTCAACATCTTGGGCTGGCACGTTAGATATTTGATGACGCAAGCGCGCGCATCCTTCTATCCGAAGAGTGACGACGTTTCTTACATCTCGCGCTCTTCCCTCCTTGAACGACCATCTTCATCTCTCCATCTCTTCATCCTTCTATCTCTATCCGATCTCACTCAGTTTTATAACATGTCATCCGAAAAGGGACGATTCGAGGAAGGTTACAGACCTGACGTCCAACAGCAGGATGTCCTTCCGTTCGTATTTCTTGATTCAGTTTGAGGCACATCTCATCGATCAGACTCTGACAGGAACGAATCGACAAACTTGAACTGATTCATACTCTTCCTTATCAAAATGCTGACCTCTACAGTGGACGAGAATCCAGGATGGACCAGCCACCGGAGTATTTGAAGCAGGCTGATGGACGAAAGTACAAGCCCGCAGAGAAGTTGGTCGGGAAGATTGCTTTCATCACCGGTCAGTGTGGTAACAGCCTGGTTGGCAATCGAAAGTGCGACTCCACATCTAATTCTGAACGATGTCTTTCTTCCCTCTTGCGAATTCGATCGGCAGGTGGTGACTCTGGGATCGGAAGATCGACCGCCGTCTTATTTGCCTTGGAAGGTGCAGACCTTGTGTTGTGCTATCATCCCAATGAGGAGAAAGACGCTCAAGACACAAAGACTATCATCTCGGTTGAGGCGCCGCACAGAAAGTGTCATTTGATTGCGAAGGATATCTCTGTCGAAGAGAACTGTGAGGCCCTCGTCGATGAAGCTATCAAGGTAAGTTTTCCACCCTGCCTGATATGAAGTTATCATTCTCGTTCATGAGGATTCGAGAAAGACTAACGCAAGCCGTGCTTTAGGTCTTTGGAAGGATCGACATCTTAGTTCACAATGCCGCGACCCAAAAGGAGATCGAACACATATCTGATCTTCCTTCCGATCAGTGGCGACATGTCATGGAGTATGTGCTCAAACACTAATAACGAGGAAATCATTCAAGCGCTACACACTTTGTTAACGACCTCTTTGTGTCTTATTTTCGACTCGACTTTGAATAAGTGTCAACATGTAAGTAGCTATCATCTGCGGAACGTGTTTGAGCTATCGGTCGCAAACTGATCACCACCGAAATTCTCAGCAATGCCATATTTTTCATTACCAAACGGGCTCTGCCTCACATACCCGAAGGAGGGTCAATTATCCTCAACGCTAGGTAAATCACTGATGGTAACTGATTCTCAAACTGAAGACATGGCTGACAATGTTTTTTGATCTTTATCTTGCCCAACCATCCCACACAGTATCAATCCCTTCATCGGACATGTAAGAACCGCTCAGTTCTAGCGCTCTGTTCTTCATCACGTACTTCAGGCTAACTTCTTCAATGTAACCCTTGTCTCCATCAGCCTGGCCTGCTTGACTACACCACCACTAAAGGAGCTATCGTCGCCTTCGCCAGATCGCTCAGCAATCAGATCGTCGGCGAGAAAAAGATCCGAGTTAACACCGTCTGTCCCGGACCGATTGTGACACCTTTGGTGTACGCTACCATGACCAAGGAATCCCTAGAGAAATTCGGAACTACCACTCCGGTACGGTTTCATTTAACGTGTTGATTTTGACTTTCAATCAAGTTTCGTTCTTTGTTTGACTGAACATGACTCGATGTTTCGTGCGACATGTTACCAGATCGGTCGACCTGGACAGCCTGTAGAATGCGCCACTTGCTTCGTCTTTTTGTTAGTACCTGCCATCTTCAGTTTAGCTATTGAAGGTACCCGGTCCTTTGCTCAAAAGTGGTGTTTCTCACGAATCTCTAGGGCAAGCAATGATTCATCTTACATTTCTGGTCAATGTGTGAGTTTCTATCTTCTCTTTTTTCAATTTCAAGACAAATTCAGACTAAGTTAGGAATTTGATGACAAACTACAGATTCACGTCAACGGAGGATCCGTTATCGCCTAAATAATTAGCTTTGTGTCGTGGCTTACCTGACTAGACAATTTTATCTGTCGTACTTCTCAACGTTCTTGTATTCGTTTTCATATGCAATGTATCGATTACTCCCGCCTTGACCGCGTGTCTTTCTTCTCATCTCATATCAGAAGGAGCATGGTATTAAAAAGAGGAGCTGCTCTTTACACCCGAATCTCATTCGTTGAAGTTGATCTCTCCTTTGTTTTCCAACCAAAGCCTCTTCCGGAAGGTTGTCTGAGCCCATGCTCCCCACTATTTTTCTTCCTCCGATCTTCCTCTTCGTCTCCGTTCGAAGTCGACGCTGGTCCTGCCGGTGCTCCAGACGAAGTATTGGATGAAGTCATGTGCTTATCTTTGTGATTTGACATCCAACCTGTCCTCTTTTTGCCCTTGCCTTTTAGACCTCCCTCTCCCTCATACACAGGCGTATCTTCACCCATGGCTTCATCTGATTGCTTTCTCCCGACACCTGAAGAATAAGGAATGGTGAATGGCCCTACAGTCGACGATTCGAAAGGATTGAACAAAGCCTCGATTATATCCTCTGTCCTTGAAGGCGCCAAAAACCCAGAGGATCGTGACTTTTTATCTTGATGTGATAGGTCATTATGCGGCGTTCCGATCGTTGGTTGACCCTGCGTCCGTGGTTGGGAATCAGGAACAGGTGAGGAAGGGTGCGTTCTTGAGGGATTGGACAATTCTCGACGAGACGGTTGCGAGCTGGCTTTTGAGTGTGGTAGTAGATGGTGCTGAAGGGAGTTGCCCAATGACTGGAGATTTGTTGATGAGCCTGAAGGTGTAGAGGGGAACAAGTGAGAGTTGTGAGGCAGGTGGTGAAACAAGGTCGAAGTCTGAAGAGGCGGTGTAGACGGGCCCGGGGCCGATCTAGCGGATTGGGAAAAGGACGAAGGTCGAGAATGAGAGTGATCACTTGGTTTTCTAGAGAACGGAGGTCGAGCCTAAGAGGAAGGGTGGTCTGAGCGAGGATGGTTCTCTGAACAAAAATTACCATACGAACCAAACTCACTTCGGCGGCAAGTCGATTCAAGTTCGCGCTAGACATCACAGGAGTACCTATTGAAAAAGGTTTTTTCCAAGACAGAAATAAAGTATATCATAAATGAATCGAAATTAGCCCATCATTTCTGAAATACGAAAAGAGGGGAAAGCGATGAACCTGCTAGCGAATTTTTGTCATGCCCTACGAGCGATTCTAATCCTCCGCCCGAAACCTGTCCTTTTGTGATTGTCGTCATCCTGCGTACAATTGACGGTGAAGAAGTAAATGGGTGTTTCTGGGCTGATGAGTATGAGAAAAAGGGCGTGGATAGACGTACGGGTTCCATTCTCTTTGACCTCCGACTTGTTCAAGCTCGATACAGACCTGAATGCGATAAGGCCAACGTTAGCAAAGGCTATAAAGGAATGGATTAAGAAAGGGACTCGCTTTCAGTGTCGCGTTCGTCTTTCCTTCATCTAGCAAGTACCGTCTTGTGACTGGACCGGACCCCGCATATTCGGCCAAATTCAACTCTAACTGTCCTAGCAGAACATCCTTCTCTGTTTGAGCGGAAGAATCTGAAAAAGAGAGGTGCTATGATTCACGTCAAGTAGACAAAGAATGAGATTCATGCAGTCATTGATGCGCGCAATCAAAGTAGAAGTATACGCGCACAGACTGAAACTGACCTGTAAAACAACGAGTTTCAACCATCGCTCCCCTAACACACCATCCCTGCTTACGGGTATCTGAATTCCGCTCTTTATTCGTTGAGACCAAGAACAAGCGTGATCGCCAATCGGTACCTTTGCTGTCTCACCCCGACCTCTTATCGACACAGGCGGAGCACGAGGTGAACTTGTCTCAACGCCGGCTCTACTTGAACTCGTGGCTGATAAACTAGGACCGCCTTGTGTACAAGACGAGTTTGGATCAAGATGCAACGACGAGGCTGAAGGCGAAGATCCGTCAGATGCAGTCCCGGGAGATTTACCTCCGTTGTGTATTGAACTATGGGATGCTGTTGTCGCCGTCGATAGGAAAGATTTCTTGATGTTCTTCGTCCGTGACTTCCAAGCATGCAGTCTTCCATGAAGTTTTCCTTCTGGTTCTTCTAACTTAGCCTCTGAGGATGAGATAGAAACGTTCATGGATGATTTGTTTTTGTGGACGGATATAGACGATGTCGATACATCGTCGTCGTCATCATCATCGTACTCGGATGAATTACGGGAGAAAGTACTGATTTGATCACTGGATAGACCTCCGGATTGAGATTGGGTTTGGGTTTGGGTTTGGGTAATCATGTTTTGGAGAGTGACTATACGTTGTAATGTATCAGACCCAGCCGCTTGGTTTTCTTCTGGAGAAGGGGTAGATGAAGTAGTAGGAGAGTGCGCTTCGTGGACTTTTCTCCGACCAATTTGTGGGTTGTATCATCCGTACACGATTGATCATGATAAGCGACATGAATACTGAAAACGAGCACTCCCTGGCTATCCTAAACGAGGAAAAGCTGAAAAAGAGGGAGAGGACATACATCCGGTGTTCTTCGAGGTATACTTCTTGAACCTCCAACCGACTCTACCTCAAATCAGAATTGTCAAGAATCCCAAATCAACGGATAAAACGAGGAGAGAAAGTCAATCCCTTAGTATCCGACAATTATCTCATCTGATAATGAAGACTAAGGGGAGAAAACGGTTCCTGGATCACCTAGCTCTTTCGAGTGACTTTCATGATACAAAAACTAAAGGAAGGAAGAAGAGAACAGGAGAGGACAGAGCAAGAGAAGAGAAGAAGACTAACGATAGAGAACCATTCACGAGTGGGACGTTATGGATATCATCGATCAGCACCGTCAAGTTGAACGTCGCGTGTCTCCCTGGTAACAAGTCCAACAGCCCCATCTTTCGTTGTTTTTCCAATTCTTCACCTCGAAGATCTTCTGGCTGGTTCCTTTTATCGCCTGGTCTTGCTCGTCTACCAAGTTTATGTGGACGGAAAGGATGGAATCTGCTTGCGCTGATGGATGACGAACAACTAAACGTTACGTAAATCTCAACCGGGCAGATTGACAAACTGGATTTATGGCTCAACGGAGATGATGACGTAATCGAAGAACGCCATCACGTGCTTTACGGAAAAGGCTAGAGGTATCACTCAGGTAACCGATCATCTTTCTTCTCCTTTGGCCGCCATTTGAGACACACATCTTGGAAACAGAGAGCAGGTAGATATGAAGAAGGAGAAGATAGAAGATAACAATGAGAAAAGTGAAGTTAAAAGTGAGATGAGATAAGGAGCTACCCAAAAAGAGTGAATACATTCAAGAATTTTTCAAGATGATCCGCGCCCAAAGAGAGAAGAGGAATGAGAAGAGACGAAGATACACATAATTAATATATCTGAACTAGTTGTCGAAGGATGGATCGGTTCGGTGGATACATGCGTTTACTTTAGAGCGTGTCTAGTTTAGACCGAGAATAAGCCTGATGGGCTTAGTTTTGGGTGTACTGAATATCCTGAGGGTATCGATCTCGAGGGTTGTACTGTCTCTCGTGCCCTCCACCGTTCCAACCCGAGCCTCCTCTACCTCCTCTACCTCCACCACGACCGCCTCGACCTCCTCGGTAACCACCGCCTCTGCCTCCACCCTGATGGTAGCCGCCCGAACCGCCAAAGCCAACCTGGCCGCCGACCTCACCAAACGTGCTCATGTTTCGCGTCCTCTCCTCGTCTCGCCACTGTCGACCTCTCACCTGGCCTCCAGCATTCATCGGTCGACCATTGTCAGCCTCAGGCTTAAGATCAGACGAGATCGAGTCAAAAAATGAGGTTGTCTTGTCATAAAACTGTGCCTTGTTTCCCCCGGCCCCACCACCACCAGCAGAGAGCGCGCTAGGTCGACGCGGCTTGGCGGGCCGTCCGGACGCACCGGCGGGTTCGTCATCATCCGAGTCATCAGAATCAATATCCGAATCAGAGTCAGCAACCCCGCCAGCCTCCTTGGCTACGGAGGACTTGTCGAATCTGGCGTTCGATTCGGCAAAGTCAAACTCGGCAGTCGGAATCACCGTTCGACTCGAGGGTTGATGATAAGATTGAGAGGGTGTCTGGGGCGGTCCGTGGGGATGACCACCGTTGGCAAAAGCTTGGTGAGGAGGAGGAGGTCGGATCCCTCTGTTGTTTCCGTCTCTTCGATTGCCACTCATACGAGTATGGGGTAAGGCAGCAGGAGTCGGAGGAAGGCCATTGCCAGGAGTAGGTCCTACCAGGCCATTAGCCGCAGACATAGACATTTGACCAAGAGCCTGCTCGATCTTATCAAGGTTGGACTGGGCGGCGTTCTGCGAGAGCGCCGCAGGAGCAATTGGAGCTGGAGAGGCAGCAGCAGTGGCCGAGGCCGAAGGGGCAAGTTTTTTTTCTGTCTTGGTCTCAGAGACAGTCTTGTCAGCAGCAGGAGAAGAAGAACCAGCAGGCTGAGATCGGGGACCAGACGGAGGCGCAGGAACGTCTTTGCGCTGCTCCGAAGTTGGAGCCGATTTGGGAACAGAAGCTTCGGCAGCACTCGGTTTCGTAGCTTGAGGAATTGAAGGCGGCACGTTCTGGGTTGAAGAAGCAGGGGCTGCTGAAGTAGTAGGAGCAACGGCAGTTGAACCAGAGGGTGCGGTCGATGATGCAGGAGGAGCTGGTTGTTGAGGAGAGGGAGCGAAAGCTCCGTTGACACCTCTCGGCATCAGCGGGCTTCCACCCGCCGGAGGAGGGGGATACCCAGGTCGCATCGCGTACCCACCGTACGGACCAGGAGGAGGGGGGGGATACATTCCAAGAGGAGGAGGACCCCACGCAGCTCCGGGAGGTGGTCCTCCAGGAGGGCCCCCAGCAGGCATAGGATATCCGCCGTAGGGCCCACCGGGCCCTACAGGGTGTTGGGCGTAAGGAGATGCAGGATGAGGGTAGGACTGAGAGTTGGTGGGGGATTGAGGAGCAGGTCGAGACTGAGTAGTGCCCTAGGATGATGATGATGATGATGTAGAATTCAGGCACAAGTCAACAAATTGAAACAAAGGAGCAGGCGACGTGTTCTGATAGACATGAGATTTCGAAGAGTCTGTCTGGCTTACACCCATGATAGCAGGATCATCAGGGACCGAAGTGGTGGTCACAGGTGGCGGAGCCTGTTCGACGGCGAGATCCTTGACATCCTTGGCCCTAGTCGATTAAATTGTGTGAACAACGAACGATGAGTCGGATTGATTGAGAGATCGAGAGTGAAACCATGACATTGTGAGATTTACCTAAAGACGACAAAGTCGTAGATTCGGTCGTTGGGGGGAACATATTCGTTTTGAGGCTTCCTGTTTTCAGTACCTCTGGATGAGACTACGAAGGATAGAAATGCGATATAGGTTGAGATATAAGAAGGAAGCTATTGAAGACAGTAGAAGATTATCTTACCATTCTCGAGACTGATCGTACTCTCCTGATGATCGATTGAATGAAGCCTTCCTACATAACGGATATCACTGACAGAAGTAAGAGTAATGATCGCACTGGATGGTGTGACAAACACAAGAAGAGATATGTTTTTGTCGAGATATATGACGAGAGACATCAAAGCGTTAGAGCGAAAAAAAAAAAAGAAGAGGAATGATTATCATAAAAAAATTAAATAAAAAAAAGATGGAAGTAGAGAACATCAAAGATTGAGTCAATGTCCAAGAAAGGAAACCCACAACATACAAGAACAAATCAAGATATTCCTTACCCAATGAAATTGGACGCCATCGTGAGAAGAATGAGATTGGAGAAAGCAAAAGACCTATATGGAAGGAACAGATGTGAGCGAGTGAGGAGATGTTGTCTGTCGGTGGAACGATCAGCTCAACATGCCAACGAGATGGGTCGTATGGTTTTCGGTATTCGGGATCAAATATATTTGATTTCGATATTTGATATTTGATATGGCTCATGTTTGCATAACTAGCTAAGTAGCAATATGGCCCTGGTCGCTGCGGAGGGAGGAACAACCTCGGCCGGTGATGGTCGATATGTGGGCGTCTCATCGAGTGTGATCACAAAGCTGTGGGTTACGGCTTGAGTCACGTGTTCGCGATGAGTCAGCTTCAGCCTCAGCCCTAGTTGTTATCTCGGCCTCGACGTCAGCACGATCAAATCCTGGCGTTCTTTGCCCATCATTCTTCTCCTGGTGAAGCCTGACTAACGATCTCTACCGACTAGGTTACCTTCAAAAGAATCCTCAAGTGTGGAACACATCACCTTCGTCACATTGATCGACCTTTGATGGCTTCTTTATGCAAGTCAGTGGCGAATAGTATCGTCCGTTCATCTCTTTAGCCTTTGTTTCTGCAAGGAAGGAAGAAAGGAAGGAGAACACCTGGTGACCATAGCACAAGTTTAACTTCCTCTTACTTCAATCAGAGTTCCTTCCTTTATTCCGATCGATATCTATAGAGAAGTCGTTCGACATCTCTTTTTGGATTCGATCGCATCAAACTGGCTCGAGAGAGATGAGGCCAAAGATGAGCGGAGGGCTAAGCTGTTTGAGGATCTTCTCGCATGCTGTTTGGTTTCAAAAGAATGGCTCGTACGTTGTCTTCTTTCCTTCCAATAAATATATCTTGTGCTTAACGGATATTTTTTTCTCTTCTTTCTGTACTGTTCCAGGCAATCGCTCGACCTTTCCTCTTTCTTGATCTCGACTTATCGTGTATTGATAATGTCGATAGCCTGTTCAGTACCCTATCCCTCAATCCATATATCCAACCATACGTCAAACATCTCTCTTTCCCGATGACGTCGATCGAGATCTTAGAAACCAACCGTCATCTCTTTCCCTGCGCCCAGTTAAGTTTCCCATACGACTTTGACACTGATGGGTCCTTGATCGAAGGCGTCTCCGATAGCCTACTATCGTTCACTCGATGGGAACGAAAGATTCAACTTCGAAGACTTGTTATCGCCTCCTGGCAAGGCCATTCCTGGGAACCGGCAGCAAGAATCTTGATTCGTGCAAGCGAGATATTCGACTTGACTCAATTAGAAGCATTCGAGTTCTCAGAACTTCCAGTTGGTGAAACAGATCTTGAGTTGGCCGAAAATCCAAAATCATCCGATCTGTTCGAACCTCTTCAGGAGGTTCTATCAAATTCGTTCGGATCAAGGATGCAGGAACTCAAGATGACGACGACATCTCGGCTCTTGCTGCTGCTCTTTCTTGACTGTCTGCCCAATCTACGACGATTATCAATATCGTCCGATCTAGCAAATGTGGTCCTTAATCGAACGTCATATCCACAACTCGAATCTCTTCAGATTACAACCGATCCAGATATCGAACCTAGTCCAATTCAAGAACACCCAGATCTACTATTCTCTCGAAACGATACGCTTGAACGACTCACACGAGCCTTTCCTTCTCTAAAGATGATAGGGGCATCACCCTATATGGGCGAACAAGATATATATGCCGACGCAGAGTTGATGCCGGACGAGGACCTATTTGTTGAACTTGAAGAGGAAGATCTGATAGCTATGGAACAGCGGAGAGATGAGATGAGGGAATGTGCAGTAGAGTTGAAAGAAGTTGGAGTCTCCTTGGTCGATCAGTGGGGAGTTGAATGGTTGAGAAAGCCTAAGTCTGGGTTATCTTCTAGTTGGGCCGAGGACGTTCTGATTGCTCTTACAGATAGGAACGATGGTGAAAGAGAGAATGCTGTGTAGGATATATGTCCGTATGGTTATGTTCTGTTATCTCTTTCCTTTCTCCATCCTGCTCTTTCTCAAAAGATACATCGGCTCCTTTTCTGCGCTAGAGGCTTGACGAAAGGTAAACATTGTCTAAGATATCTGAAAAATAAAATTCAAAATTAGTCTTCGTACATCTTCCTCCTTCGTCTTTTAGTCTTCCTACACTCCTCCCTGCTTTCTTGCCTACCAATCATTAAAGAAACAACAAATCAACCAAAATGTCTGACGAGCAGTACGTTTGCCTGGTTGTCTTCTTGCTGATATGTTGCAGTTTGTAGATCTGGTTGTGTTGGGAATTCAACTAACTTTCATCCGGTCTCTGGGTTTTTTTTTTACTGTCTTTTTTTCCCTCCGCCTTCGTTTCTATTGGGTTCTTTTCGTTCATCTGATGATGAACTGAGTAGAGTTGTTGTTGTAAGTTAGAACGCTTGGTGTCTCAGTTTTGCTCATGGATGAATATGTCACCACGAACGGTCGATCGCCTCAAGATCAACCCATGTCAATTTCATCCATCAATATAAGCTCTGACAGTGTCTCCTTCCCTTCCTCCTTTTTTCCTCCCTCTTTCCATGCAAACAATCTCACCAATGGAAATCGATCGAAAAAACTTGAATGCAGATGCAAACCGCTGGGTTCGAGTAAGTGCTCTTCTTACTCCTTGCCCCTTGATCATGTTTCAGCTTCTCACAGATTCCTCTTGCTCGTTGCTGTACTTGTTTGTTTCTGTACTTTGGGAAAACTCTGTAGTGCCCGATTCCCCCAGGTATGTCTACAATGTCGCGTCCCTCCATTCTCAATGTCTCGTCTTACTGTCGAATCTTTACACTAACAACCTGTCCTTCCCTCGTCTATTCTCTCTCTCTCTCTCTCTCTCTCTCTCTCTCTCTCACACACACACACAGACCAACCAGACTGTACGAACCTTTGTTTCCTCTTCTCTCTCCTCCTCTCTCAACAGCTGGTGTTGGGCAAAATCAGATCCTGCGATGAGAGACTTCCTGGATCTGAATTCGTGTTTTATTTGGCTTTGATGTTCTGGGGGCTCTTCCTACCTGGTTTTGTAGAAGCACTGGTACGTAACCAAACTGTTATCAGGTTCCATCGTAGTGTTTACGAACTTGACTCGAAAATGTTACTCTTCATCCGTGTCGGATGATCGTCTTTCACGCATTATCTCAATCTTGTGAATACCTTCGTCTTGCCTATGTTCCATAGCTGGCAGAACTTTGTGGATTACCACAAGTGCATCAACGCCAAGGGAGAGGATTACGCTCCATGCAAGCAGTTCAAGCGAACTTACCGAAGTCTTTGCCCGAATGGTTTGTTTCTAATTTTTCTTCTTCTTATCTCTCGATTCTTAAAAGTCCGGTGTCTGTGTATTGACAGAGAGCATGGCGTTTTGCTCGCTTCATCTTCCCCATAAATACAGACTGGGTCGAGAAGTGGGACAACCAGATCGAGGAGGGCAAGGTTCGTTTCCACTTTTTTCTCTCCGACATGAAATATTCCAGTCTCTTGTACTCATTTGTAAAACTTCTTTCGTTATACTTTTACTAGTTCCCTGCCGATCTTTCTCCTTAGAAGTGGCGTGTTTGTATATTCGGTCGACCGACCGAGAAGGAAGAGACGTGGAGAAGCTTAAGATGAGAGAGATGACATGTCAAATTATGCGATCCTCAGTTGATTGTGTGTGTGTGTGTGTGTGTGTGTGTGCACACAATCCTTCATTTGCTATGCTCGAGTCGCAAGGTCATGGCTAGACCAAACACAACGAATAGCGAACTAATAAGGCGATGAAAGAATGACGGTGCTGAGAGCCAACCATCTGAAACTTGAATGAATCGTATAAGAGAAGAAAAGAGAAGAGACGATTGGACGACCTTCCAAGATTTTTTCCGCTCGCCGTTTTTTTTTTTTTTCTTTTCTTTTCTCTTTCGCACCTCACCTTCTTTGCGTACAACATACTTTGATCGACAGACAACTCTACTCTGCTAGGCTGATCTGTATAGTCTGAGGCAAGTCTGTGAGCAAACATATACCAAGGACAGGAACGCATCAAGAAGAAACCAAAACACATCCGATCCGTCTTAAGAGGGATGCTTTCAACCTGTTGTTTCTCTTCTCTTGCGAAGGCCTCAATCCCTTCCTCCTCTCGACACTTTCACATCTTGTCTTCTTCCTTCTCATCGACAACAACACCTCTAGGCTTCGCCTCATCGACACCGGTGCCGACAACCAAGTTTAGGTCAGGAGGTTTTGTGGGGATAAATAATGGCTCGGATACGACTAAATGTGCAGGTATAAAGCTCGGGATGATGCCGTCTGGCCAGTCAACTCGACGCATTCGATTGATTCAACATAGGTCATACTCAACCGTACCTCCGTCATCATCCTCGTCTTCGTAAGCTTCTCCGACACCGCTCTCACCGGCGGCTCCCTTTCCGCCCTCGGCTTCCTCTCCTCTGGAGACTCTCTCGAGTCCTCAACTTTCTCGTCCGCCGTTTGCACCGCTGCCACCTTTGAATCCACGACGATTGATGAATCTCTACCTCGCTCTATCTAAATCCAGACTGTCAATCCTGGTCACCTTAACATCCACCACTGGACTTGCTCTATCTCCTCACCCTTCATCACTCTCGGTCTTGCTTTCTTTGACGCTGGGAACGTTCTTGACATCAGCATCTGCAAACTCGATCAATCAGCTGTTTGAGGCACCTCTCGATGCTCAAGCTACAAGGACGAGAAACCGACCGCTCGTCACTCGAGCGATCTCTCCTCCTCATGCAGCTATCTTTGCGGCTGTTTGTGCTACCGTTGGCGTGGGCGTGCTCCTCTGGGGATGTAACACAACGACAGCTATTCTTGGGCTGGGAAATCTCGTGTTGTACTCTTTTGTGTATACACCTATGAAAAGGTTAACGATCTGGAACACCTGGGTGGGAGCCATCGTAGGCGCCATCCCACCCGTTATGGGTTGGACCTCTACGGGTGGTCAGATCTGGCCAACGAAGGAGTTCAAGTCGTGGGCTGGATTACCGGATTGGGTCCCGGAAAGTGAACCAGTCTGGGTGAGTACTGTACCGACGGACGATGAGGAGGAAGAGGAAGAAGATGAGGCTCCGGCTGGTTGGGCACCGGTCAAGAAGAAAGCTTTCAAGCTGGATAGCAAGTGGGACGGTGTGCGAGCGCCGACGTTGGAGGTAGGTTCACTTTTGTCTGTTGTATAAACCACGGAAGAGCTCATTTTGGAGAGACAAAAACGTTTTATGCGCTATACGAATCTAGGATTACCAACCGCCATCCTATAGGAGCTCTGGCTCGGAAAGTTCAGCCTCTTCTCATACTGCTGCCAATGATGATATCCCTCTCCCTTCAATCGCGCTCGAAGCCCCATTACCGACTTCTCCTTCTCATCTCAACCAAGTCCAGATTACAGCGCTCGCTCCGTTGTCATTGTTTCTCCTCTTGTTTTCATGGCAGTTCCCTCACTTTAATGCACTATCCCACTTTATCCGGTCCGCCTACGCTTCTTCCTCTTACAAGATGCTTTGCGTATTGAATCCTGGTCGGAATGCAGCCGTGTCGTTGAGACATGCGCTAGCGCTCATTCCTATCTGCTCGGTCCTTGCTCCGTTGAGTGGAGCGGTCACTCCGTTATTCGCTATTACTTCTCTTGCGCCGAACGTGATGTTTGCTAAGAGGGCGTACGAGTTTTGGAAAGTCCCCAGGGATCTGCAAGCCAGACGATTGTTCTGGGTCTCTCTATGGCATCTCCCGGTGGTGTTGGGTTTGATGATCATCCATAAGAACGATGCCGGTTGGATGGAAGGAGTGCGGAAGAGTGAGGTCGGGAAGTGGGTTGTCAAATCGAAACCCTGGAAAGTGGGTACTGATGTTTGGGGCTGGGTCAGTGGTTCAAAAGAGACGCCGGAACAGCTGGTAGATAGAGTCTGGGGTCCCAAGGGGTCAGAGCTTCCTATGGCGATTCCGAGTAGAAGAAAGCCGCCGCCGACGCTTCCTTCGTAGGCGCTATAGGGTATGTGTATGCGCGTGTGTGTGTATGTATGTGTGTGTGTGTGTGTGTGTATGTGTGTGTGCTATAATGTATAGGGTCCTTCCTCTTATAGACTTTCTTCGCGTATGGGAAACAGGCAAAGCAAGAATGATCGAGAAGTATATTCAACTCGTTCTGACTGGTCGACCAGGCATTGATCGTAAGGAAGTCGGGATACAAATAGCATCGGAGTTCCCTTTTGGATATCCTTTCTCTTGAGCGTAAAACCATGACACCCCAGCAGCGCAGAAGCTTCAGCTCTTCATTGTCTCCGTATGATATAGAAGAGCAACCAGAGTAAACCTTGCAGGGCGTACCGGATCTTTTAAAATCTCAGATGTTAGGGTTATTTTCAATCCAGACACACCTCAGGATTCACATCGGATCTCGATCTCTCCAGCACCACTACCATCACCAGCGACGACGACGACGACAAGTAGTTGACCTCCCGCAACTTGTTCTTTATATGCGATTCAACCCTGGAAACATCCTTAAATCTACGTTCTTCGCATCCTCTACTTTCTCGTCCCAAGCATCAAACATGGCCAAGAAACCCAGAAATATTCCAGAACCGACGGTGCCTACTGCGATCCAATCGAGAGAAATTCAAAAGACTGATAGCGGAGGTTAGTTTCTTTTGTTTTCCTTCGTTCGTGTGTGACCTTTAAGACCAAGACGGCCTCAGAGGTTGATGGCTTCATAGGAATATGACTGATCGTGTGTCTTGTGTGTGTTTCTTCACCTGATCTAGTTGATGTGAGTTCCCACTTTCACGATTGAGGCCGGCAATAGGAAAAAAAAAGAGTGGAGGGCGTTGACTAATCGCCTCTTGTGATCTTGTCCGTTTCATCATCTGTTCTCCATCTCTTATAGCATGCTTACTTTGCAGGCGGATGCTTGTGTGTGCTTTTCTCTTTCTCTCTTTCTTTTCTGTTTTCCCGTTAGTCTCGTCATATGGGTATTGATGTCAAAATATTGAAACCAACCTAGCTGGGGAGTCGAGCATGAGTTTACTTCTTATTTCGGACACCTCCGTGCGTAATATCCTTCTCAATTCCAAATCTCCTCTTTGTCTTCCTTCAATGGCGTGATGCGACACCCCATATAGTCCAACATCCAATGCCAACCTGACACTTTACAAATCGTTTGCTCATGTAGCCTCATTCAAAGCTGTCTCTGGATATACTGGTGGAAACAGCGAGAACCCTAGTTTGTCTTCTCGCAATATAAACCCTCATCATTTGATTTGATCGAACTGACTTTGATCCGAGCTCTCTGCTTCTGTATCAGCCTACCGAGAAGTGTGCTGTACGTCTTGTTCCTTTTTGCCTTTCAGCAATCCTTCCGGGTTAGCACCGCGAAAAAATACTGTGTTGATCGATTGTGTAACAACAGCCGGCCGAACAGGACACGCCGAGGCCGTCAAGGTCACTTATGACAAATCTTCTGTAGGCTATGGAGAGCTCGTCGAGGTTTGTCATTTTCTTGCGCTCGGCTCTTGGTCACATACTCCTTCAAATTTGAGGTTCAACGTCTTCGGCTCCGCTTGCACATTTGTACGGCATCCGGACACAGTTCTTCTTTAGGACGCACGATCCCACCACAACCGACCGACAGGGAGGAGATAGAGGATCCCGTTCGTCTCCATTCTTCCTTTCCTCCGATATCCTCTCTGCTGCTGATCACAAACTAAGTTGTTATTGACAAAAACTCCTTTGTCATATCTACTCCTCTCTTGATCATGGCCTTAATGAAGAATATCGATCAGCCATCTTTACAAACTCTGAAGAACAAGCCAAGATCGCGCTCGCTGTCAAAGATGAAGTTCAGAAGAAATAGTAAGTCCATCTTCACATACTCTTTTCTTTCTATCCAATCCTCTCTACAATCGATTCTCGGTTTAACTCGGCACTGCATGTATTATCGAAATTTAGCTTCGATCCTAAAGGTTCCAGAATCGTTACTCAAATGGCATCACTCGGAAAATGGTATGATGCAGAGGACTATCATCAGTTGTATCTAGATGTCAACCCAGACGGATACCAATGTGCTACTCATCATGTCCATTGGTGAACGATGACGAACATCCATATTCTCTTCTGTCCTATGTATATATGATTTCTATCGATCGATCTCCATTCTTGCATGTGACAGAATACATCTACGAATGAAATAGGCACTCTTCTTCATTTCAGACAGGTCCTAGGTGCATCACAAACGAAATCTAAGAAAAAACTTTCCGCCTCGCCCATCCTTCATTCTTCTCGTTTTCTTCTTCCAATATTGTCTCTTCTTTTACCTCTCGGGCTGCTGATCATCACCACCGTCCATCTCTCCTCCCATTGTTTGGACACCTCCTCCTCCTTCCTCCGCTCCTGGCCGTCGAGCGGAAACAACGTCATCTACTCTTAGAAGCAACGTAGCGGACTATTTGTTCATCAGGGATGTGCGTGTGTCAGCATCCGTACCTTAGCTTTCAATTCCCGTGAATTAAAAAGATCAAGAATTAAAAAAAAAAAGAAGAACAAAGGACTAGACAAACCTCGATAGCGGTCTTGAGAGTCTGGATCTTGACAGCTGCGGATTCGTAGAGACCGTAGGACTTCATGTCGGTTGCTTTTCCGGTATCACCATCCACTCCCCATGAAGACTCTCCGTTGGCGTGTCGTGCCTTTTAAACGAAACAAGAGGAGGATAAATATCAGGCAACTGAAAGTCGCGAAAGAGAAGAGAAACATGGAGGAACAAGATACATACGCGAAGATCAGTTAGAACTCTCATAGCGTTTCCACCACAGTTCTGAATCAACGTTCTCGGGATGACCTCCAAAGCTTCCGCACAAGCCTTCACCGGCTCACCCTCGATTCCGTCCATCAACTTTGCTCTCCTCATCAACTCAACAGAAATCGCCATCTCGGTCGCTCCTCCTCCCGGTGAGAGGAGTGG
The DNA here is from genome assembly GCA_014825575.1 of Phaffia australis. Taxonomy (NCBI): domain Eukaryota; kingdom Fungi; phylum Basidiomycota; class Tremellomycetes; order Cystofilobasidiales; family Mrakiaceae; genus Phaffia; species Phaffia australis. Next base: position 60,960 of record MVAH01000043.1, on the reverse strand, counting down.
GTTGAAGACGACGTTTCGAGCAACGGCCATGGCATCAGCGAGATTTCTGTCAATCTCATTCAAGATATCCTTCGAAGGTCCTCGGAGCAAGATAGTGCACGCCTTGGGCGAGGTGCACTCTGTTAAGAACGAGAAGTACCTGCGGAATTTTCAACATGATCAGAGAAGAAACCACCTCAAAACGTATAGCGCTGATCGCAGAGTGACAACGAGAAAACGTACTCGTCACCCATCTTCTCCACATTGAACAGTCCACACTGAGTTCCAACATCAACCTCTCGAAGGTCCTCGACTCGGTTCACGATGGTTGCCCCAACCGCTCGGGCTATACGGTTGTTATCCGACTTTCGGACTCGTCGGATGGCAGTGATGTTAGCTTTGAGAAGGTAGTGCTGAGCAAGATCTGTTTCAAGGTGCGCAATACGTCCAGATCAACTATAGCACTACTGAGCGAAAAGCGAGAGAGAGGTCAAACTCACCAGAAACTCCTTTCTCGGTAAACACGAGATCCGGCTTGAACTCGATGATCTTGTCGCACATCGTCTTGATCTGCTCCTCCTCGATTTCTAAAACCTTACTCCAGTCCTCCTCCCTGGTAATCTCAATGTTGGTTTGACTCTCTCCCTTCTTGTACTCGAGTGGGCAGTCCAAAAGCACGATCCTTGGGTTCTCGATTCGCCTCCTCATTTTTGGGTGCGTCACATCCTTGTTAACCATGACACCAGACAACACCTTACAATCCTCAATCTCTCCTCCAGGCACCTTCTCTACTCGGGCATATCGCTTGATATCGATGGTCTTGATCTCACCAGATCCAGAGTTATCAGCTGTCTGAGAGACCGTGCGAACAGCGTCAAGCGCAAGCTGACACATTAAATCCGACCACCTTGAGGAAAACTTTGTGCCGAGGGAAGTCTTGATGAGCGCAAGCATCTCTTTATCTGAGTGAACGTCGACCGGCTTCGAAATTGACTGAATAACATCAAGAGAGATTTGGAGAGCAGCCTTGAAGGCAGAAATGATGACAACCGGGTGGATTGATCGTTCAAGCAAGGGTAGTGAGTGTGCCAAGATTTCTCCAGCTAACGTGTTGCAGGGGCCAGGTACGAAGGAATTAGCTTATGTCTGAGGTTGTGAAGGACCATACAGTTCGATGGGCTTACCAAGGATGATAACACTAGTGGTTCCGTCTCCGACCTCTTCGTCTTGAGTTCGACTGAGCTCGATCATCGATTTGGCGGCCGGGTGGGAGACCTCGATCTCTCTCAGGATAGCGTTTCCGTCGTTAGTGATTCTATTATGCAAGGAGGAAGACTTAGTACTGGTTCACAAGATTCGAGGTAACAAAAGAAATAGAAAGAAATCGACTGGATAGAGAGGGAATAAAAGGGACAAAGGCAACATACAAGATTCCTCCCATAGGGTCCAGAATCATCTTGAGCATAGCCTTGGGACCTAAGCATGTTCGAATCACATCTGCTACAGTCTGTATGAAGATAATTGCACACGGATAAATGATCATGTTGACAGGATGTGAGTGAAGGACAGGATAAAAAGCAGATAGTTATAGAGCATAGAAGACCTGGTCAGCAAAAGGTACGTCTAGATCGTGCACCTCGTCGACCACTCTGACGACGACGTCGTCATCATCGAGTTCGTCGGCTGCGAGAAAGACAACATGCTCAGTGCATTGTATCACAGCAAAACAACGAACCTTGGCAGCGTTGATGTTTGCGATCTGAGCTTTTCTACCCGATTGTCGCTCGGGTCCAGTGTCTGATTGAGAAATGAGCGTAAGCAGCATGCTAGGATATTTACAACAACCCAATTTTCTTCTGACCACACCTTACAGCCGACTATATAAGAACTAGAAGCAGACTCACTCATCACAAATACGTTCTGACTCATTTTGGGCGTGATGATAGGAGAGTGTCGAAAGAGAAGGAAAGGATAGAAGACAAGGGCTCTTGGTAGAGATGAAGGAGAGGAGAAAGGAAAAAAAGGGGGAGGGGGAGAGAGACGGTCAAATGGATTACGTAAGGTGTCATGTGACAGTTTATGTAACCAAGACGCGTCGCGTCGCGCTTGCGATGTAACAAAACGCGAAACTAATGTAGCTTCACACTCGATTCAAATAATACATCTTGGTTAGTCACTGGCTTGAAGTTCAACCTCTTTGCCGTAGGCGAACAATATAGACGAACACCGCCAACTTTTACTTTTTTTTTTTAAAACACCTTCGGCACCTCCTTCTTGTACATCTTCCTTTGCAACTACGTTCTTTCTGTTCTGTTATCGTGGCTTTTGCTCTTGTTCTGTGTTTGCTTCTTTCCTTCTATTCTGAGGAGTTTTTTTTTTCATTTTGTTCTATTGATCTTTGGTCTTTCCTGATCTTCATCTCCGAGTTACTACCTCTCTCAAAATCGCCCAACAATTCTTACTGGGACACATAGTCAGCCGCACTCGATCTAACACTCAATCATGGTAAACGCTTGTTGGATAGAGTAAGCCATTATAGATTTCATACTTGACAGCCATGATGGGTCGTATGTATCTTTGATTAATTGATCCTTTGGCCTTCCTTCTGTTTTGTCCTGTCACTTGATCTTAGTGGTGACTCTCCTTGTAAGTTTATCAACCTCAGCTTCCTTTGGAATGTCTCTCTTTGCGCCGTTCCAAACTACTTCTTTTCTCTCCAAATTATCTTGAAGCTCATCCTGCGATCTTATGTGTACTCGTTCATTGCGATCACGCTTCATGTTATAAACTTTGCAGGGTCATCGAGTTTAGACAACCGTGGTCAGCCATGTAAGATCTACGGCACTGTAGACTACATCGTTGCTTCCGTTCTTGGCGGTATTTGTAAGTGAAGCTTCCAAAACATGCGTCTTTTTTTGTTTTTGTTTTTGTTTTTGAATTTGTTTGCATCTGAGCTGGACAGTGCTTAATTGTTCTTCCACTTTACGTATAAACACATGTCGTCAACACAGTGATCATCATCTTGGTCGTGATTGGTCTGGGCTGGCTCATTCAACATTCCAAAAAAGCCTCGCGGTTCCGTGCTTTCTGGAACCAGAGCAGCGATGAAGATCTTGAGATGAAGACACACCATCATCAACTCCTCAATACATCTGAGATCGAGCGTCATCCCTATGATCCTCCAATGAGCTCTGCCGGTTCTGTTCGAAGTGGAAAATCCAAGCGATCAAGTATGGTACCAGCAGGTGTCAGCACAGCTTCCTCCAGAAAAGGCAAGCTTGGAAGCACCGGCATTGCTAACGCGAGGAGTCCTTTGAGTGGCTGGAGAGAAGGAGACGATATCACAAGTACGTGCCTAGTCTCTCTTTGGCTCGCTCTACCTCTTATTGGCCGTGTTTGATTAATGGTTGTCGAAATCTGGGAATTTCAGGCAAGCCGAACCTCTACGCCTCGGGCGGCCTAAATGCATCGACCTCTTCCCTTCAAAACCAATCCCCACCATCTTCTCATTACCCTGATTATACAAACAATCTGCTATCTCCCGCTCCATCAAGCTTCCTTTCTCCTCCATCACAGTATTCTCCATACGCGCCTTCGACAGAATACGAGCCCTCTGTAGCAGCGTATCCCGTGGGATCACCTTACGAGCAAAGTGAAAATCGACCGGGAAGCGTATTCCGGTACGGTATGACTGAGGGGTCGAATCCAGCTGTGATCCCTGGAGACATTGGCGCACGTCCGTACTCGCCGGGTCACTATCAATCCCAGTTTAATGATTACACGGAAGACCGGGGATATACTGACCATCAATACCGTAGATGAGACAGTTCTCTGATCCTATCAACTCCATATAAACTCGTTCGCGAATATCTCTTTCTACCTGCTTGTACTATTTAACGCTTTCTTCTGAACCATCTTCCTCATGCTTCTCTCTCTCCTTGGACATTACCCGTGCCTTTGACATTACGGAACTATTCATCTACACCCATTTTCCATCTCTCCTGATCTTCCTCCTTCGATATTTGTCATTTCACTTTTTCCATCCGTCATGTTAGAGTTTCCTTGCCGTACAAAATCCAACGGTCTTATCTATCAACTTACGTATTTTATGGCCTTGGCTACCAGAAAGCGATCTCGATCATCGATGATGATTGATACACGGATACCCTCAGATCATTAACTCGATTTAGAGTTTGAACCGACGCGTTCGAACGATACGCGTCTTGACCAGCCGCGCCTAAAACGAAAACATGCGCGACTCAGTTTTCAGATTCTTGTGTTCTTTGGCAACCTTCCTGTTTAGCCTGTATCCTCCTCTTACCCTTAATTGTTTGATTTCGATAGACTCGGTTGACGTCCAAAGAAAACAACCATGGATCCCAAATTATTATCTGAGTGGACAGCTTTCGCTCTCAAAGGTCTGTGAAGACCGAATCTATCTCTGTGTGTCAAACTAGCGCGATCACTGACCAGGTTCCTGTTTCTTACTTTGACGTCCGAAACGCGATTTGTTACCAAAGGTGGTCTATGTCAAGGTTTCGCTAGAGAGGACTTCGTAGCACAGGATGAACATTCGTTGATGTTTCTCAAAGGAGACATCGTAGTCGCCCTGGAAGCTTGCGAAGAAGATGGTGTTTACTGGGTATGTTCTCTGGGTTCCTTCCTTGAGCAAGGGTAGCGACTTGTCAGGAGAACTAACCATGAGATCTGTTCATTTCGTTTCATTTCACTTCTTGTCTCTACCTTTTATTATTATTCAATAAATAAAGGGATACTGCGAAGGTGTCCTGGGACAATTTAAAACCAAGCTTGTTGATTTCCCCCAAGGTATCATACCTCCACATCCTATACCTACCCGCCAACGACCTAGACCGAGCGCACTCCCTGGGTTTGTCTTCTCACCTGATCCTTCTTCCGCGATCGAAGCTGCTTCATCACCCGTGACGGCCATTCCTCTACTTGGATCTCCAGGCATAGAAGAGTCAGCATCTTCGTTCGAGTTTGATTCTGTCTCCTGCTCAAGATCCACGTCCTCCCACTCGTTCGCTCGGACCGAAGTTGGCTTGGGGGCAGGCACGGGAAATCGATCTCCACAATTACCAGCCACGCCTTCGAGCCAAGGCAACAATTTATTCCCATCCCAACAGTTACAACAACAACAAAAACAACTGAAAGCTCCTTCTCTTGGAGTAGAGGTCATGATAACCTCTCCAACAGCTACCAACTTCTCGATGGAGGATGATTCCGAGCGAGGAAGGAGACGCAGCTCTGGGCAGAGTTGGGCTTCTGTCATCAGCGCAAGTGAACGCTCATCCCGCAACCAAGATGATGAGGAATCAGAACCAGAATGGGACCATGGCGAGAAGTTGTCACAGGAATATAAAGAGAAGCGAACCAGCGGGCTGTCAATTCAACAAATGAGTCGTTTAGGAAGTCTGGGAAGTTTAGGAAGTATGGCCAGCCTTGGTAGTCTCGGTAGTTTAGGTAGTCTGACGGATAGCTTGATTAGGGAGATGGCAGCCTCAGCAGCCCTTCCTCCTGGTTACAACTCGAAAGCTAGCCACGGACAACTTGGAATCGATGACGACAAGCTGGAGATTTTGGATGAACCACTGGATTCCTCTATCCGATCAACGGCAACAGTCATGACTGAATCTCAACCGAATAAAACTTCCATCGCTGTTCTTCAATCCCGGAAACAATTCGCCGAAGAATCGACCTCTTCTTCGACTCCCTGTTACACTTACTCTACTTCTAACCAGACTGTCAATCGAAGCACGATGAATTCCAGTAATTCCGATCATTCACTCTATCCTGTGACGAACCGACCCGATACATCTTACAGGGACAGGCTTGGATCAATCACCTCGTCTATCAGTGCTTCATCCGATGTCAGATTTGAATCTGAGCTGAGCGATCTATTTGACGCATACGGAAGGGAGTCGATGTACGCCTGCCCTGACGAGTACGTCATGGAGGCTCAAGTTCAGGTTCGGGATGGCGCAAAGACGTTCAAGGACCACGAAGACGCCGAGGTTAGAGCCGGAGATGAAGAGATAGTCATCGAGGGAGAAGATGAGAGAACTGTACCGTCTTCTGACTCGGCGAGTAGCTTAGTCAAAGCACTGTCTGAGTTGACTTCTCTGGCTTCTCCGTTGGATGATCCTAACGTGCTTCCTGTCCTGGGAGGACTGGACCAAGATGTCCCGACCTCAAACTCATCAACATCTATCAAAAGGAGATTATCGAGCGAGAACTTGGCTTCATCCTTGAGGAATCAGATTATGGCACGAAACAGAACAGCCGACCTCGGAGAACAAGGGAATGAACATAAGGCTGACTCTGCAATCGGCTTAGGAATCAGAATCGACAAAGAAGATATCCAGGATGTGGGGCGATCAAATAAGCGACCACCTCCACTGAAGCTTGATGTATCGAACGTCTACGATATCAGTTCGAATCAGATGTTGTCTCCTACGACGCCGACTTTCCATAGAGCTAGAACTCCCACGCTAGAAGCCTCCACATCGTCTTCGACTTCGCCCTCTGTCAGCTCGATCTCACCCTCTGTCAGTTCGCCTATAGACTCTCAGTCAAAGAACATCCTCCGAGGTCAAACGGACGTCAACTTGTACTCCTCCCCTGGTCCTATTCCAATTTCTTTCTTTCTCAACAACAGTCAAACCCACTTCACATCACCGACGGGAAGCCCGGTGATGTCACCCAAATCGTTCGCTTCAACCAAGATCAGTTCTTCTTCTGAAGGCTTTGCTGGTGTAGGCGCAGGTAGGTCGGCAGTCGCAGGAGATATCAGGACTCGAGTCACGCCTAAGTTAGAGAGGCCTAGATCGAAGAGTTTCTCATCTCAGCAAGGAGTCGAAATCGGATTCCCTATGTTGAGCACGTTCGTATCTCTCTCTTCTCTTTTTCACCCTAATCAATTCTGATCAGGTTGAACAAATTCAATGTATCGTCTCCTGTGCATCCCAACTAGGTCCGGACAAGGCGCGCCTCAATGTTCATTTATCACTCTGAACCCTATATCTGTTCCTAAGATTCAACCAGGCAACGCCCAATGCGCTCCTTATCACGTTTCTCGTCCGACGCTTCAGTCGCTGGGATCCGTTGATCTTGAACCTGTTCACTCACCTGCTATCCGACCCGAAGGTATTCAAAGAAAGACAAGTGAACATTCACTTCTCGCCGCTATCAGGCGAGCGGAGAACTTGCCAGTGCCTTCGATCCCTAGCACATTTAGAAACCCAACAACTCCGTCATCCTCTCATAGCTCCTCATCTTTCTTGTCACGGCCTGAGACGCCGAGATCTGTTTCCGACACCCGGGCTAACGTGGTGATCAGTCCTTCAATCAGCTCGATTAGTCCCACTTCACCCAAGACTCCTAAGTCTAGAGGGTTCATGGGATTCGGCTTCCTTCGCTCAAAATCACAATCCAATCTATCAATCTCCTCGCCAGACGCCAGGATTGATCCTTTTATACTCCCTCCTCAGCCTTCGCCATCCTTCTCCTCAGGCTCTCCTCCTGTGCTCAAATCAATTCTGATCAAGAATCCTGTGAAGCCAGAGACGAATCACATATCGAATTCAACTCATTCCGTAGATTCTGGAGCCGAATCATCTGTGATTCATTCCTCCATGTCTTCGTCCAGTCCTCTAAATACTCAATCGCGACCTCAACTTGCAACAGGAATGTCCTCTGGAGTATCACCTTCCATTGTGTCCAGTTTGAATAGTGGCGATGATGATGGGGATGATTTGTTAGAGCTACAACCCAGAAGAATGAAGCCTAGAACCTCATCTGGTAGCTCGACCAATTCATTCAGAGACCTGGTCAAATCAAAGATCCAATCGTCGCCGAAGGCTTGTTCAAAAATCAATCCCCTACACTCTCCGGTCTCCCATACCGATTTCAAGGAGAGCACAGTAAAAGAAGGAAAGTTCGAGGTGAATTTTTTCTCTTTTCTCTCTCTCCGTCACTGATTGTATGAGTGGAGGCTAAACAATCGACCTTGGTGCTACAACAGTTTGAGCTGATGAATCCACTTGCTCAGAAGCTAGCCAATAAATCAAATTACAATCCTATGTCGGATGTTTCTTCCAGTACGCCCATCCCTCCAACGGATGAATGGGGTTTCTTCATACCGTCCGGCATAGTTCAGAAGTTTGCCTGTGAACGACGTACTGCCTCTCTTGGACCTGAAGCTGTACAGGCATCCGAGCAGAAATGGCTCTCCATCATGGAGACGACGCCTTCGAACGTTACTGCTCTCCAGAAAAACAAAAAGATAAAGAAATTGCTTCGATCGGATTTGCCGTCGTCTTTAAGGAGCAAGATTTGGGCATTCTTGTGCAATGCGGGAGCGAAACGAGAGAGCGGTTTGTTCACAACGTTGGTCGAAAAGGGCGAGACTTCGGACGCCATGATTAAAGATTGCTCGACGTGAGTTTATGCTTTCCTTTCTTCTATCGCTTTATGGTTGAGCTGGTCCAGGATCCTCACAAGTTTTGCGAATCATCATCTGTGGCTATTCAGAGCGTACGCCGATCATTCATTATTCAATCCTCCAAATTCTGGCCAGAATGACCTACTCAACATTCTCAAAGCATACGGCCAGTACAACAATAGACTGGGCTACAAATCCGGTAGGTCGAAGGCCCTCACTCCATGTCTGAATGATTGTTGTGTTGTTATATGACCAAGTCGAAGCTTACATTCCTAACCAACTACAGGTATGCCCGAGATAGCTGGGTGTTTCGCAATCCTCTGTCCAGCAGAAGATGCATTTTGGCTGTTCGCGACCGCCATTGACCGAATCAAGGGTTATCACAACAAGTCTTTGCCGATAGACGCGATGTGTTTTGTCAATTTGTTGGAGGCAATCGATAAGCCACTGGCTAAGAGACTGATTGTACATAACATTTCTTCTAGACGAACTGTGCTCTTTCTTAGTTCTCTGTTTTTCTCACTATCTGTCTCTGGTCCTTGTGCATCTTAGATCGACTGTAAGATAAATCCGGAAGGGTTACTGCGAGCTTGGATTCTGCCTATGTTTATTCGAGTCCTTCCCTGGCGAACGGTTCTCCGAGTCCTCGATATATTCTTTCTTGAAGGTCAGGCCAGATGTTCCCTTTCTAATTCCCTCTCTCGAAATCCAGGTATAGATTCACTTAACCTTGATGTTCACTGTGTACTTATCCATTTGTGCAGATCTTACGTTCCTTTTAAGGATCTCTCTTGCCATTCTCATCACCGCGCGCGACCGACTTCTCGACTCCGCTACCTTACGTACCCCTGCGCATGTGAAATACTACCTATATAATCTCCCTTCTGATGAGCTGGTCTCTCCTGAGAAGCTGACCTCTGTGGCTGATGGTATCAAGCAGGGCATGAAGGATGAGGAGATGATGAAACTTAGGACGAAAGCTGTTGATGAGTTGGCGCAGGGGCGGAGAGTAGCTGCCAAAGCAAGAGCTCAAGCGGAAGCCAAGGCAGCAAGACGGAGGGTTTAAGTTGGTATGGTCCATGTCTACCATCCTACAGGTGACTCTTACTTTCATGTTTTTACATTTTGTTATAATTCACTTTATTTTCGGGTTGTCTCCCTGGTTTCTTATTTCTTGGGTTTCGTGATGTTTTCTTTTCTTATCGGTCTTATCACCTCGACATGTCGTCAACACTTACTGCCTTCTTGTCTGATCATATTCAAGCATATCTTTTCCTCTCTCGTTCTTTGTACTAAGCTGTTCATCATGGACACATGTTCTACACTCTCAATCACCTCTTATCGTCAAAAATAGGATTCCCTTCCATCCTAGGATTATACCATCTTTACTGTCGTTATCATCACTTGCTGATTAGATATAATTCACGCTCGTCTGCTTGATTTTCTCGGCTGTTCAATGAGGAATACAACAATACACATATCGAACGTACAACGTAGAAATATTTTTGAAAAAAGCGGAGAGAAGCATACAAGAGAAGGCCAAAGCGAGCAAAAACGAATTGAAGAGCGAGCTGAGGAGAAGGTCAGGTTTCGTAGACTGAGAGAAACGCTCAAAATCAAGACTGGAAATGGTCATTCTGGCATTCTCAAAGTCAACCCTTTTACATATAATTAAACCGCCCAGTCGTCAGTATATTTACCTATAAAAGAATTTCAAAAACTGCGGGAAGACTACGAACCAACTCGGCGAGGTCTGTCGCGCTTCAAATTCGCACCATCTTCAGCTAGCATGAAGTACCCATATCCCGACAAACTATCCTCTGGATCTTCCATTTCTTCGTCTTCTGCTTCCATGATTCTGGGAGTCATGGTTCCGGGTGTGGCAATCCCTGACAGCATGACTTGCCTAATGCGTTCTTTGTCGCGCTCGGTTGGCCTGTCGACCTGTTCAGACGTGGTCGATCGGTTGGCTTCAAGGTATAACTGTTTAATCATTCGCTGTGTTTCCAAGAAGACAGCTTGGAGCGTGTCTAGAAATCTGGATGTACGAGCAAAAGAAGAAGAAAATAAAATGAGCGCATGAAAGATTTTCCTCAGTGATTATGAATATGAGGAGACAAACCGTTTAGTTTGCAAATGTTTGCTAGCTGCAACAACAGCAATCCCATTCTCTTTCACGATATAACCCAAACCGAACCCATCAGGGGCAACTGGGCCGAACCTATTATTAAGGAAAAAAAAAGTCGGTGCTATGTCAACATGCATATCTGGGGTGAGAGAGCAGGAATGGCTGATTGAACCAGGGTACGTACCCGAAAAGTCTCAATGCCGGATTGCCACAATTTGAAGTGCTGAGGATTGAAGTGTTGAGTAAACTCCATCCGGGATCTGTAAATAGATTTGGAATCTCAACTTTGGAAGATTTCCCGTTTATGGGCGAGAAAGGTTCGTCCGAGTCTGAAGCTGATGATCCAGAGTTGGAGGAGTTTTCTGATCGAACCTCCCGTTGAAGGAGACTGTAAAGAGCATAAAGATGTCGGTCTTGACCTAGCCCTTTACTGCACTGTTTAGAGACAAGATACCAGTCCGTTAAGACCTTAATTCTGAAAGGTGAAATCGTAGCAGTTGTTGAACATACCTCCTTTGTGAGCTCAGTGTGTTTTTTACATGCCTCTCGTAATTTGGAAATCTTGTCTTGTGTACTGGCTCCTGAACAAAACGCCTGACCAACCGAACCAACAACCCAAAGTCGGTATTATTTCATACACCAAGATGGTATATGTTCAGAGAGGTCGAGGAATCCACAAACCTGAGTAAATGCCACACTAGCAGGTTGAACTGTTCGGATTGCTTCCGTCCGACCATGCAAGAACGCTTTCGTCATTGCAGGCTCATACGTTGACTCAAATCGACCTAGAAGGCAATTTTGAGGATTAAAGAAATGAGCAGTCTGTATCAGCTTTCTGGCTCATAGATTGCTTACTGATGAGCAAATAAAAGTTGGCACGGACCATATAATGAGTAGTAAGCTGCTTGGAAAGCCATTTGGACAAAAGCGTCGGGGCTAAATCCATGTCGAGTAACTATAAGGTGCCATTGATCAGTCCCTCAATCTTAACCAGCCTTGACAGTATAGATGATACATACTGAAGTCTTTTCCATATCCTCTGAATTCCAAAGCCTCGATGTCATTTTGACAGATTAAATCACTCAATCTCGTTTCTGCAAATCTGATCCCCGTTCGGATCTCTCTTGTAAGATGCCAAGTCAACTTTTTGGGAACAACCTCATAGTCCTCTTCTGCTTGATCACCGTCCGCTGTTTTACCAGATACTGGAGATGGAGGTGGTTTGAACTTGCTCTGTTTGTTTTTGTATGATTTTGAATGTGGAGAAAGAGTTGACTTGAAAAGTGTTGGGGCTGAAGGGTTGATACTCTTATTTTTGTCCAACAAAAACAATCAAACGACAGTTAGGATTGAAGTTAACTATTACCATATGTTCAAAATGGACAGACTTTAGCAAATAGAAGCACGAGCTCGGTGTACACATCAGCTGCATATCGAAGGACGGTATCTACGTTGAAGTTTGGAAATGATGATAGAAACTATCAGCCATCATCGTTATAGCTGAGAGAAGCTATGTGTACTCACGTCCGTCAACTCCAGTGTGTTCGAAATTGATTCCCGCCTCTCCGTTTGCGCATACGATGATTTGAAGCTATATGAGTCACGAAATATTGTTTATCAGTTGGCCGTGAATTATTGCCACTGTGATCTTGAGTGAACCATAGCCTACTTTATCATACCTAAACAAGCAAACAACAATCGATTAGCCTTTTTTGCTCTGATGAACAGAACAGGGATTCAAACGGTCTGTACCATCTGTTCGTGCAAGTTCCCGTCTGGATTCCACCTTCCAAACTATAACTACCACACAAGAAGTTTCCACAGATTTCTTTCGTACCAACAGGACTAACATCATCCAGGCATACGATGAACAAAGCGCCATCAACAACACTTAAACAGCTGGCGTTATGTTTTTCTCTAGTCAAAACCGTTCGGAGATGTGACCAAACTTTCCGATTTTCTGTCGAGAGCACACCAACCGCAGAGGTAGCTACCTATAAGAGCCAAATGGGGTAAGCCAAGCTTCTGTACAAATGATGATATCTTGTCATAGAGAAAGTACATACGTCTCGGACAGGTAAGAGATCAGCATCTTTGCAGATTGCCTCAAGGTTGAGCATGACGTCTCTCTCTGTAAAGAGTGGTCTGTTTTCTCTATCCAGCACATCGAACCAATCTAAAGATATCCAACTAACAAATCAGTTCACGTGAGTCATGGATGAAGAACAGAGTGAGCTCGAACGTACAGAACTGTCCACGTCTGATTACGACAACGTGTCTCGACTCCTCATTAGTGACCATCTTGCATCCCCTATGTGTCGGTATACGACTTGTTCCAAAAAGCTAGTCGATCGAGTAGTTTCCAATCAGCCAAAATATGCCTTGGACGACAAGAAGTCGGTGCTCGAAGGAAGACGACCTTACTCTAGTATATTGACTCATATCGAGACTAGTTCCTCTCACGGCGTCTGGCTGTAGCGTCCCAGCTCGAAGATCATGGATGAATCCAAGAGAAGAGATGATCAACGAAGATGCGCGAGCTAATTGAGAACCTCTTGAGGGCGTTGGATCATCTTCAAGTACAAAGAACGGGTTGAGGGACAAAACGACCTATCAAAATCGTTGCAAAGCACAATGTCCAGTTTGATTATTGCCTGCTCATGAACCGATCACATACATCACAAGTGAAAATGGCAAACGAACGGATTCAGACTGGTTGAGATATGACTCGTACCAAAATTCTTCGATATAAGAAGATACGCCTTCGTTGTATTGCATAAGTTTTTCTTGAAGCCTAGGGCCTTGGTTCGGATCAGATAAGAATTCGGCTACGGCTTGTTTGGTTTGTTCATGTTCTCTCGCGTCCTGTACAAAGATCAAGACAAAAAGCGGTTCGTTCCAGACAAGGTCCATCCATTCACCTGTGTGGTCAGATGCTGTTGCTGCAAGACCGCAGAATATCGGAATCTTTGAGAATGTATATCACCTACTTGGAGACCCTTTTTGGTGAAAGTTGGATCAGATTCGGATCGGAATCCAAGATGGTAGACAGAAATAGTCAACATTGGATCTACTTCTCAAACGCTCATACTCACGACAGACACGCATATTGAAAGCAGAATGACTCAAGAACTCACAAGCAAAGCATCCAGATATCTCTTCATGGAGTCTTCCAAGGAAGGAACCGGCAGACGTGGGAGCGCCTTTTGCGCTTGGAAAGTGACCGTATTTTCATCGCAGAACGATGGTGGGGGTGGAACAAGGTTTGTCATCTCTAAGCTAGTGACTGCTTCTGCGAATATGTTTGCTTGTCTGTTATTTGCGCCTCTTGTTATGCGAAAGAAGATACAGAGCGCGATCGAAGAGTCGTATGGTTTTATAGGCAGCAGCTCCTGATATCTCGGGAAAAGAAGGAGGCGGACGTTGGTAGGGACGATGTGTGATGACGCGCTGAGCGTCTTCAAATATCACGTGATTGGCCGGACAATCCCGGTCCGGTCCGCTCATATCGGTCAACATCTATCGGGCAAATCAGGAAGAAGCCAGTTGGTAATTCTATCTTCCTGAGAAATTCAATAAATCAAGATGCACAACCGGGAGAGAAGCATCAAACACCCTATAACCATCTTTATAAAACAAAATAAAAGAGGATATGCAAGGCCAAAACTGGGAGCTTTTCATCAGGCCGGAAGACTCTTCAGACTATAGGTTGCTTCCCGCTTTGGGCCTCGGCACGACCACAGCTCCATCCTCATCAACTTCATCCTCCTCAGTTATCGCTCCAGATTCTCTTGCTTCACCGCTAATAGCACCATAGGTTGTTTCAAGATCGTTGCTCATCAAATCCGGTTCAGCCGACACCACTTGAGAATAGAGCAAAGGTCGTTGCTCAGTAGACTCTCTGTTGACTGCGGAGGCTGAGGCAATCGAGCTTTCGTCTGATAAGGTTGAAGATGATAGTTCGACCAGCGCGGCAAGCATCGTCTCTCTGGTCTTGTCCGATAGGTCTCCTACAGTCTCGGCCGTGAATCCAGTCGTCGAAATAGGGGGCAAGACTGGGACATTGAAGAAGATAGGAATGGGTTCAAAATTCAGAACGACCAGTCAGCGGTGCACATAGAGAAGCACATGTCCAATAATGAACCGCTTACTCTGCAACCTCAACACACCTCCATCCATCCGGGTTTTTCCATTGAAAAGGTGGTGATAGTTCTGGCAGACAATTGGAATCACAGGCACCTGAGCCTGGACGGCCAAATGGAAAGCACCCTTTTTGAACGGAAGTAGTGAGGCATTCGGTGTAGATGACCTAGTCCCCTCTGGGAAGATGAATACAGAAATCTGAATAATACAAAATAGAACAAGTTCAACAAACAGGTCTCTGACGTATATAAAAAAAGGGTTTATCACACCTGGTTCTTCTTGATCTCCTCGGCAGCCCGGCCCATCGCTTGAATGGCGTTTTTACTCTTTTTTCGATCGATCCAGACTGTGCCCGATAAACTCACTACAAACCATAAGGATGAACGTTGAATGTTGCCTGATTAGAGTACCGAACTCGAGTCATCAAGGGAAGAGAAAAAAGACCGTACTCCACCATCCAAGGAAAGGTAAATAGGATAGCTCTTTCTTGGCCATGATAGATGCCTTCTTGGGAAACATTGCTCCAAGATACAAGATATCCATGAAACTATCACGAAGAACAGGCTCTCAGATAACAGACATGTACAGGAAAGGCTTACAACAAGATGAAGGACAAACCTTTGGTGATTTCCGACGAGTACAGCTGGACCACCATTATTCTCTAAGTGTTCTCTTCCTTCAATTTCAATCTTGATTCCGATTATAGGAGATGTCAATTTGTAGAAGGTCCTCGCCACCCAGTAGTTTGTATTCAACCTCTATGATTGTAGTACCAGTAAGCGATGGATGGGACACATACATTGTGAATTGACGCGTCAGTTGTCAGAGCTTGCAGCAACACTAGTAAATAGTCATGAATCAGGGAACTCAGGGACTGACCTGGCCGAACAAAGTGAGCGTTAAACTGATACCGATGGCTACAGCACTAGTTGTCAGCAGACATAGCGTGTAAATAGAGAGATTGATATAATATCTGGCTTTTTGACTATAAGACGCGAATCACATTGAGTGAGAATGAGCAAAAAAAGTGATAGCCAACAGGTCAGTATAGCCGTTCGGAATATCGGAACACCGGGACGGAGGACGATCACGTTGAAGTCGACTAGCTCTTGTGTTTCTTTCTGTTCCCTCGGCTTACATCTAATCATCGCCTCACCTCTCCAACTGTTTCTTACTAAGCGTTTGAGGACTGATTCCACCATTGCTCAAGATAGAAGTAGCAAAAAGTCGAGAGATAAATAACGACGAAAGAGATAACGCTTACAATTTCATCCTGAAAATGAAAAGGAGCGGAACAGAAAGAAGAGACAATGTAGTAAACGGTTTGAAAAGGGCTCCGACCAAGGTCATGCTTTCTTCTGACTCTATCCTTTCCTACAGCAGACTAGACGAAGGATGAGAAGGCTTTGTTTGCGGCAAAAAGTAAGGTGATAGAATGCAAGGTTGGTTGCAAGATCAAGAGTTTAGTGTGAGAGACTAAAGAAGGGTTATGTTCTACTCGTTGGGGTCTTCTGAAAATGCACGTGATGTGATGAGAAGGTGATTGAAATGCTGTGTGAATCTCACGTGTTTCACGAATCCCACGCGGCTCAAGATTACTTCACCGCTGCAGCATGTTCGGAGAGTAAGGGAATGCGTCGCGCAACACGCTGTACCTAGCCAATCATCAGAAGAAAAAATGATGGGGATAGAGTATGACATTTGATTACTATCCTGCTGCTGCTGCTGCTGCTGCTGATGAGGCTGCTTCGAGACTGAAATGACAACTATGGATGAGATTGAGGCAGGCTCCTCATTGTGAACACGTGACCTACCAATCAAGGGTATTTCGTCGTCTCTGGTCTGACGCTGCCCAACTCAATCAGGGCCACGTATCGATCATCACCGGCCGAGATTGTTCTTCCGCAGCAGCTAGAGTCCATAAGATTAATTAGCCATACGTAGGTTGAGCTTTCGCGGCATTTGAACTCGTTTCTGGCCCGGAGAGAGAACGAGCCGTAGAAACGAGGAGAATAGGATTTCGTCTTTGACGACAACTCATCAACATCACTCCTACGTAAAACTTTCAAGATGAGTAAGGTCGAGGGAGAAGTCGATCCGTCCGCTTCAAACATGTTCTATCCAGACTTTTCGGTGAGAGAAAATACGCAACGACTCAAGATTATCTTTCCGGAACTTAAAGATTCACACAACTTCCTCTTTTCATCGACAGAACTTGACTCTCTTACCGTACCTAGCTTGTCACCCTCATCCTTCTTTTATTTTACCTAGCCCAAGAGTTCGTCATTCCCAGTTCACAATGAAGAGACGGTTATGGTTAACCTTTCAGCCAATTTCGTCATTTTTCTGAATTTTTTGCCTTCGCTTTCCGCCATAGCTTTCCTCATCGTCCGAGCCGAGTCTGGTTCCGCTATGGTTCAATCCGGCCGCCTCGGCCGTCAGTTTAGGCAAGGATTTGGAGACTGTCCTCACGCCGCCAGATCAGGCACGAATGAAGTCTTTGATTCTTGCACATGATCAAGACCTTGACAATGTTATCTCTGCCGACAAAGACCACACAATCAACCAGGTTGTAACCGATGGTACATCCATCTCCTCTGTTCGAGCGCCCTCCTCAATCAAATCCTACAATTCTTTCCAAGATGGTAATAATTCCGTGGATGGTAACGAGATGGATATTACCGTACGACTTCCTTTATGGGGACACAAACGATCCTATAAGGTTCTTCTGGTCTCGAGCAGTCATCCGAGCTTTCTCGTCCTTCATTTCCATCCGGTATCCCGCGCCAACGGTTCCAGGTTTAAACAACGGACTATCGAAACTCATCCACCTTATGCTAACCAGATCGCGTGGGAGGATGCTCAGCAAAACACAAAAGACGAATCGACGTCTAAGACGGAAACCGATCAGAGTCATTTGAGCGAAAAGAGTGAAGCGCGCACGCCATTGGCGGAAGAATCTCATCTACTGGCGGAATCCAGTATTTTATTGGAGAGTTGGTTGGGTCAGGATGCGCAAGTGCCGGTTACTCCAACTTCAGTAATTAACGAAAAATCCAGAAAAAAGCTAGATGAGTTCGATTGGGCGAATCACCCGTTAGGACCAGTGAGCAATCTTTTACGATCCGATGTCTTAGTAAAAGCTTGCACCGACATTTTTTTTTTATCTTCAAAGAGAGACAAATGGCCATCGTCTCTGGTCATGACTGTCAATATGCTTCTTTCAATCCCAGATCTTTCCTATGTTTGCAAGTTCTTTCAAATTGATCATATCTGAACCAAGAGCTCTATCTCACCCTCTGATCCTTCTTCATCCTTGGGTCACAAATGGGTCTTGTAGGGTGGTCTCATGGCGATGACTGGATTATAATCAGTGCGCGCCATATTTCCGATACTTGTTTCCTCCATATTTAAAGTCAAGGTCTGATCGTTTCAACCTTTCTCTCTCTGCAGATAATGACGCTTATGGTCGCGACTTGAGTGAAGACCATTTTGGAAAGTTTGCTTGTAAGTTTGATTACCGAGTAATATGGTCGATCAGACTTTGCTGATCGCTGCTTCCATAAACAATCATCTGCGCATCTCAATTGAAAGCTGTGGCTTGGGCGAATGAGGTAAAGTTCTTACCTCCTCTTGACTTGATCAATGCTGCTCGATATACCTCCTTGCACATTCTCTAATCCCGTGTTTGAATTCAATAGAATTGGTCAGCTGTCAAACAGAAGGCTTTGTATTGTCAAAAAACAAGAACAGGCATCTCTAAATCGGACGGTCAGTAATGGGTGTCGTTTGCGTTTGATTTACGACTTAAGTTGTTGTCGAGATATGCTTACCATAAAAACCACACAGATACCTTCTTTTTGAATGGCATTGAGTGAATATTCACTGTTTCTTAGTTATGTTAAACTATAAAAAGTCGGCTTGTGCTGACAACGATGTTGTTCTGATTTTGCTATGGGAATCAAATCGGTAATTCGATCCTGACAGGAAACACTTGACCTGGAAATGGATTCCAGTTACCTCTGTCGACGAAGTATGCTGTAAGCTCTTTCACGCTTTTGTTTCTCCTTTCGAAAGTTCGTTAAGCTTGATGTATCGTCCTGGTTATCCGATGTATTCTCAGCTGGTATCATGGTCACCACACATGACAGCACGGTACAAGTTTTGAACGAACGGTGGCAACAGACCTCTAGGGATATCGTGCGCCGGCTGACACCTGCGCGTACGATCTCGGAGTTCTGTGAAAGTCTCATGAAGTCTTTCGAGATCAACGAACGGGATTTCCCTTACGCCCTACTGTACCAACTCCGATCTGAGACCGCCACTGGTGAGAAAACAGACATCTCGGTCGAAGCAAACTTGACTTTGGCAGGAAGTGTCGGGATACCGCTTGACCATCCGGTCCTGCCTAGATCAACATTCATCAAGACTACGTTAGATGGAACTACTGAGAACAGAGACTTGACGCCGTGGATATTCAGAGAGGCGGTTGAAGCAGCTTTCCACTCGAATGACCCAATCTCGTTGCCAAATGCCTATGTCTACGTGCCTGAGGAAATACGATACCGTGCGTGTACATCTGATCTGGTGTTTCCCTAGTGTGCATGATATCAATCTCTTCGTCCATGGCACAGGTTCGTATGGAGACGAGGCCAAACAAGCAGTCATCTTGAAAATTGCAAACAATGAAGAATGGAGAGGAAAGATATTTTTGTGAGTAGTCGTGCCAGTTAACTATAGTGCTTGCTAGATACATTATCATCAAATCTAAAGAAAATCGTAACTTTTTGGAATATTTTACAAGCCTCATCATCGGTCTCAACACCCGTCGACCATTGGATGCCGCTTATAAGTCTCGAATAGATGATCTCAAAATTCAACTCATGTCGAACTTGACGATCGTCACCTCTTTCGAGTCTCATATGGATAGAGAATCTCAATTGCAAAGTATTGAGAAAGCTAAAAGCCTGTTTTTCAGCTCAGTGTAAGTTCAGCAATCATTTAATTGTTGATTACCGATCAACCTAAAAAGATGTTTCTGGTTCACTTGGCTTTGTTTACTAGGTCCCATGAGCTTCGCACTCCCCTACAGGTTCGTCGTCAATTTCGCAATTATTTTGCCAAATATTAAAAGTGTCTTTTGTTGATTCGACCAAATTCTTATTTCTCATCGCCAGCTTATCTCTGGTCCGATATCTGATCTGGAAGCAGGAGAAAGCGATCCAAAGAAAAAGGCTAGTTTCGCTATGATCCAACGAAATTCAACTCGGTTGGCCAGACTTGTCGATTCCCTGATGGATTTCAGGTACGTCTTTTGTCAAACGTTTCAGGAAATAACGCATTCGTAATAAGAGATTTTCACTGCTCTAACGTATGGAATCCATTCCATGCACCTGTCTCGACAGTCGTATCGAAGGTGGACGGATGTCAGGGCTTTTCACTCCAACCAACTTCTCTTTGGCGACTTCAGAACTGTTGGTACTCAAGTTTGTTCAGTACTTTTACAGAAGCAAGACTGATATCTAAGCCATTGACCAGATCCGAAATGTTCCGATCGGCCATAGAACGAGTATGTTGGTTGTTGACCTGACTTATCGAAAAAGATCTTTTCAGACTTACTGATTTTCTGGTCTTGTCTGTTTACTTGCTTTCCCTCTAGGCCCGAATTACATATATTGTCGATTGCGAAGTAGAACCTCATGCGCGACCTGTCTACGTAGATAAGGTATGAAAGCTTATAGATAACCGATTGACTCGAATCTGATCTGTCTATATGATAAGTATCATTCAATCTGACCCGTCTCATGTTGACTAAAACTATTTAGGAACTGTACGAGAAGATTGTATTCAACATTTTGGGCAATGCTTTCAAATACACTCTTAGCGGTTCAATCACTGTTCGAGTGTATGTTTATTTCCCAAAAATCAGTCATCGTCCTCTTGCAATCCATGGTTGACTTGTGAAACTTTGGTCATCTATGTGTGGTTCTGCAGTTCTCATCATCCTTCGGAAGTCGAGTTTTGTGTTACTGACACAGGGGTAGGAATACCGAAGCAAGATCTTTCAAGAGTTACTGAACGGTTTTTCAGAGTAACGTGCACAGCGCGGTCGCACGAAGGAACCGGTAAGCACCTTTATGGTTTCGTCAAACATCAGTAGAAGTCATACGCAGGTGTTCATAAATTGAGGGTTCCGGCAGGCATGGGTCTTGCTCTTTGCTCCGATCTGGTTCATCTTCATTCTGGAAGACTACAGATTGATTCAGAGACTAAAGAAGAAAGCCCAACGGGTGAAAGCGGCACTACTGTTTCTATATTCTTACCTTATGGCAAGAGTCATCTTCCAGCATCCCAGACTAGCGAAGAGATTGACTCTTCTGTCAAGCTCTCCTCCGCTTACTCTAAGGGAATTGTTGAGGAAGCTGCCAGATGGTCCAACTCCCGAAACGGAACATCGGCTTCGGCCTCCGAGAGCGGATTATCTGCTTCAGAGGTAATCAACCAGCTTATATCAGCTTGTCGAATGTGCCGATCGTTGTTCTGAATCTTTGTATTGTTTCTGTCTGTTCTGCCGATTTAGTCATCTGGAAGAGTGGATTCTCTCTTTTGGAACAAATCGTCTGATTTGATTCTGATCGTAGATGACTCGTATGTTACTCCAAGTTTTCCTTTAGACTGTATGGGATTCTAACATAATTCTTAAACTTATGATTCTCAGATCTGATATGAGGTACGCATTAGAACGTCCAGCTATCAACTCAAAGTATTGCTCGTTCTCATCCATCCTGGATATATTTCCTAAAATGTAGACAATATTTGAAGCAGGTAAGAATCAATTGGGTTTCATTCAGCACTGCATTCATTTGATTTTGATCATCAATATAAATTATCGCAGATTTTCAGCTCGTTTTGTAAAGTCATCATCGCCTGCGACGGAGAAGAAGCTCTGGCACTTGCTCGATCAGCGAAACCCAGTCAGTTGATATGATTTTATATATAAGACGTGGCCCCATTCTGTCGTCGAGCTTATACTTTCTCTATGTTCATGTAGATCTCATCTTGTCGGACATATCCATGCCAAAGCTTGATGGTTATGGACTTCTGCGTGCCTTGCGTAAAGAAAACCCCGAAGAAGATGACGTTGATCTCGCGTTCATACCTGTTATCCTCATTTCTGCTAAAGTAAGATATAGTGGTTCTATCCTTCTCAACGAATTCGTCCATTTATAAACTGACAAACTCATAACACTGATAGGCCGGCGATGAGGAGCGAGTATCTGGTCTATTGGCGGGTGCAGAAGACTATCTTAGCAAGGTACATGCCGCTTCTTATTCAAGACTTTCATGAAAAACTTGCATTTGACATCATACTCAATATTTTTTTTACGAAAAACCATTAAGCCCTTCTCTGCCAAGGAACTTATTGCTCGTGCTCATCTTCAACTCCAACTAGGAAAGAATAGACTGGAACTTGAACGTAACTTTCGAGAACAGTCCGCGGCTACGAAATTACTATCCGACGCTTCCCCTGTCGGGATTTCTCGATGGAATGCTGATGGTGACATTGTGTATGTCCTTATCCCTTAAACATGACTGTTTGTAAATCGACTGAATGTTCTTTGGCCTGCATGGGTACAACGTTGATCAGATATGGTACGTAAATTAATCTCACTTCAATATCGTGTACTTACGTGTTCGTCTGATTCAACAATCATACCTCTTGGCTGAAAGTGAATGAGGCTTGGAGAACTCAGAGTGGGCATCCGAAGGATAAAGATTTGTCTTTATGGTTAGACAGCGTTGCTGATCATCACAAGCCGCATCTTCAACAAAGTTAGTCCCGGTATCGATAGATCATCACCATGGGTGGTTTAGATAACTGACTTTGGATTTGGCTAGTCTATCACGAATTATTTTTAGAGAAGAAGGCATCGAGCTGGGAGTGTAAGTGTATATCATGTTGTCGCGTAATCAATTACTGTCGGACTCAATTTGAATCATTCTGATGAAACCAGGGCAATGGTCAAACGGGACTTGGTCATTCTGTCAAGCTGTGATTATCTCTAGCCATACTCAGAGTGTAAGACTTCGTATCATATCATACTTCTTATTTGGCAGATCAGACTCTTGACTCACGCATAGAATTTCGGTCTCACGCCACAGCTCGTAGGGTGAGTCTTGAGTCTGTCAAAACTCAAAATGATTCGTTAGAGTTTCTTTGACGTGTTTTTTGAACAACTATAGTACAATTTGCGTGTTGACAGAGTACGTATCACACAGTCTTTTTTTTCTTGGTCTAATCTTCTGGTTTACTAAAAGGTATTCTATATCCAGTATCACAAATCAGAAGCGACTTGAGGAAGAGCGAAAACAAAATCTATTACGTGCCGAAACAGCAAAGCGCGAGGCTGATGACAAGAAGTTCGTATGGTTCTTTCTGAACCAGAAAATGATAAGTGAAGATTGAACTGAGGTTTATGTAATCCTTCCCTAGACGTCATCAAGAATTCTTGGTGTCTGTTGTGTCTCACGAAGTTCGAAATCCGGTGTCTGCTATATTGCAAGTATGTTGTGCCTCCCTTTGGAATGTTTTGACTCCTTCCAGCATGAACTCAAATTTCCTTTGCGGTGATAGTGTGCTGGCCTATGCAAGTCCAACCTTACCTGTGAGTTTTTTTCGACATTCTAGGAAACACAAAAGTCTACGAATATCAGTGCTTACTCTTGCTTTCTTCAATTCTGTTCGAGTAGTCATTCGAACAGGTAAGTTGTGAGCTTATGTTGATATCTGGACAAAGCTAAAGAGCTCGATCGTTATATGACAGAACTCGAGACCGCGCTTTTTTCTGGCAAGGCTTACTATCCTACAACTGAGGTAAATTTACCCATCATCTACGCTTGAAACAATTGAGACCTTGATCGCTAGACATTTTTTATCTTGTTGTAGCTCATCAACCTTATCGACGAAGACGTAGATGCTTTGGAGTCAATTCACGAAATGGTATGTTGTCATCTGCTAAGACCGATTCACAATCATGCAGAGAACTGTTTTCAACACTCAATTTTCTCTCCTCGATGATTAGGCCCTATCTCAGGAACGTATTGCAAACGATGTTCTATCGTTGGGCAAAATCCAACTTGAAAGCCTTGAAATATTTGCCACAGACGTCAATCTTCCTGACGAATGTCGAAAGATTGTCTCAGTGTTCGAAGGGGAGTGTCGCATGAAACGTAAATATTGTGTTTCTTGGCTTTAAACCAATAAACCAGAGTTCTACTGACTATTCTCATATTACAAACATCCTAGAGATCCGCATATCTTTGGATCTCGTTGGAGAACTTGCTAAATCGGACGGTCAACATATCTATCTTACTGATCCTGTCCGGTTCGGTCAGATTGCCATCAATCTAATTTCAAATGGTTAGTGCCAATCAAATTGAAGTCACCATATATTTTCTGGTTGAGCTGAATATCACTTTCACTAGGCATCCGATTTACGGATAAGGCATCGATGCATCGACGCGAGATTTCTATCAAAATTGAGGTCGCTAGCGCTGCGCCAGACGACGGATCGTGTCGACCTCCGAAGAACAGTGCACCTGTCACCCCTGGTTCAAGCTGCTATATTTACGGAGCTGTCACTGATTCTGGACCGGGTCTGACTCCAGAAGAATTGACAAGACTTTTTCAGCGATTTTCTCAAGTACGCATGTTGATTGTATCTTCTCTAGTCTTTTTCATCTGTTGACACATCTCATATATATTTCCAGGCATCGTCTTCTACCCATGCGGTGTATGGAGGAAGTGGTTTAGGCCTATATGTTTGCAGAATGATCACTTCAGTGAGTTTCCTCTCCCATATTCTATCGTTAGGACTGGTGCTGATGCTTGATACATACCTTCAGCTCATGAACGGTCGTATCAACGTTGAATCGGTGAAAGGCGAAGGTATAATAATTTCCATAGTCCTATTCATTACATATGGAAGAATCTGATCTTTGAGGACTACTCTACGATCTTCTAGGATCCACATTTCGGTTCTTTATCAGGGCTGACGCCCCTTTGTCGTTCCAGCATCCTCTCAAGCCGGAACTTGCTCCGAGTTTGACTACTAAAGTCGTTCAGTTGCATATATTAGTCGTGAGTATTATTTATATTGCTAGCATGTTTGAGAAGACTTTCTGACCGGTTGATGTGTCAATGTTGCTTTGTTTCCGTCTCCAAGGTCGAAGGTTCGTACATCATATCAACCTGCTGGTAATTCAACAGAATCCCAAGTCGCAATGCTGATTTCTTTAGCATAAATGAAGATAACTTGATCAATCAGAAGGTAAACAGTCAACACAGTCGTATAGGTTAAAAATCTGACTGACATTCTTATCTGTCTCCTTCCAACCAACCCCAGGTCTTGCGAAGACAACTCATGAAAGCAGGGTTGACATGTGAATGTGCCGATGTTCGTTTTTGATAACTTTTAGATAACTGATCACTAGCGCATTGGATCTGTCCTCACGTGTTATATCTCCTTTATTTTCTCAGGATGGGCAAATGGCCTTAGATATGATCATCAAGTCCCACACACCAGATAGCAGGGCGTATGATGCTATTCTTATGGATCAAGGTTCATTCAGTGCCTTGTTCTTGCTATGTCTTGTCTTTGTTTCTAATTCAGTTGATTGAATACCCGACACTTCATTTTTTGTTTATTACCACAGAAATGCCTGTTATGGATGGAATCACTTCGGTGACACATATCCGGAAAATGGAAAACGATGGCATTGTATGTCTTGATTTTGACAACATAACGAAGTCAAGTTGTCAAGCTGAAAAGTCTTGATTTCGATTATTGTCGTCAGATTCCTAAGAGAGTGCCGATCTTCGCACTGACCGGTAACGCTCGAAAAGAGCAAATTGAGCGCATGCTTGAGGTCGGAATGGATGATGTGCGCATTGTTCATCTTCTTTCAATGTTGGAGAACTCATGATTATCAACCTCTAATTATGATTTATCTTGATCGCAGGTCATCATCAAGCCCTATAGGTACGTGCCACTTAAACGTTTCAATCCGATGATCGTGATCGTTCTTTGAAAACAGAATTTTGTCCTGAGTGATGCTTTATTATTCATACACATGATGTATAGGATCAACGCTCTTCTAGATAAGCTGTGTACTCTCACTGCCCAATAGTACTATTTCTCATCTTGTTTCCCGTGAGCGGCGATCATAGATACGTTTCTTCACTCTCCTCACTCTGATTAATTTTCTACAGTCCTTATTTTTGTAGGGTAAAAGTCAGGCTGTCTTGCCTTAAATTATATTTACTGTTCTAATTAACATGTTCAGCACTCGTCTTAAGTAACAGCTTAAGAACCTCAATGTATATCAACCTCTTACCTTCATCTAATTTCCGACGTTATTTTTCACAGCTGAATCACATAAGAATAGCCTCTCATACTGTCAAATGCTAAAGAGTAGTAGATGCAATTTCATTATTTGAAGCCGAGAACTCCTCAAATCCGAAGCTTTTTTCTATCTCTCTCTCGGCTTAACTCCAGCTCATTGCGTATACTTCGACCGGCCGCTCGTTTCAACAACTTCGATTGACCTTTCTCTCTGGCGAGTCGCATGATTTCTCTACCAGTTGATCCCAGATCAGACGAGTGTCCATGATCGTCTTCGAGCTCGTCTTCGAGCTGATGTTGTTGCTGATGTAGTATGTGAGGGGTGTTTGATGAGAAACCTTTATCGAATGAGATATGTGTTGGTGGTCTGTTTCTCCCACCGGGTTTTGCGCTTGCGGGAAGTACCATGTGGCTAACTTGAAGATGGGATTCGAGGTTGAATTGAGACCCAACCGCTTCTTCTGGATGTTCCAACGCATACGTGAACGAATCATCACACTCAACCTCCCCATCTTCGTTATCATCTTCGTCTTCTTCTCGTTCATCTCCGAGTAGCCGATCCTCCTCTCCTCGCAATCTATCTTCAATGATCAGTTCAGCAATAAACTGATCGATTGGTCCCGATCCACCTTCGACTCGACTCGTCTCGACGGAGGAGCATCCAAACGTATCCTCGGTACCGGCCTCAAGCACTTCTTTTATTCTTCTCCTAAACATCTGTAAGCTTACCTCTGATGCTGTAGGAGTAGACGTTGACAAGGCTCCTTGACCGAATTCGGCGAAGAGGGAGGAGTTCAGCTTGAATGACGATCTACTTTTCTCCCTGAGAGTGAGAGAAGGAGTGAATGATATGCCTACGCTAGGGCTTATGGCTGTGGGTCCGGCTCTGTTTACTTGTTCGAGGCATTCGGAGGGAGACGGAAGTTTCCTCGATTGAGGGAGTAACATTGTTCTTTTAGGAACTTTTGACGAGAGGAAGACTGATCTGACAACACAAGGCGATAGATCTTGATCTAACTCTGACCCTCCTTCAGGTTCTTTATACTCACTTTCGCAATCACTGTCTTCCTCTTCTTCTCCCTCTCTTAATTCTGTGATGCCTGCTGTATGGTTGTCGTGTAAACATTCAATAGGCAGATGTTGTAGATTGACTGAAGGGTTCGGGTGATAAATCACTCGTGGCACCGAAGTTGTCAGTCTGGAGGCAGTTCCAAATTTAACCTCGATCTCTAGATTGGATGATATCGAGAGATCGTTGGATTCGTCGATAATTGAGGATGTTGTTGATACCGATGGTAATAATGAGGAAGAACAGCTTGACCCGTTGGCCAAATCAAATTCAATCTTTGGAGATGTTCGAGTGAGGATTGGCTTGCTGGCTCGGTGGTGCTGAGGTTGGTTTTGACGAGGAGGAGTCCAAAGAGTGGCATAAGCGGAAAATGAAAATCCAGAAATTTCATCCGACGGGCTAGGAGGAAGCGGCACATCTATTGGGTTGGTTATCGATGGTTCCTGCGCCGGCAACACTAATATGTCCTCCCTTCGGACAGAAAGAGCGTCATGAACAGGCACAACAATGAGAGCCCCATGTGTATTAGTAGAGGTCAAGGTTGACAGCTCAGTGTGGCAAGGTGGGATAGAAGCCGATTCGGATCGTGCTGTGAAGTCGTTGGTAGATGTTGTAATCCGAAAAGGATTGAGCACAGAAAGAGGCACCTTGGTATCCACAGACAACCGTCTCGAGCGAGGAAGATGAAGAGGATCATCATCTCTAGAGCCCACGAAAGGAGTCGCAACACTTGAAAATTCTTGATCGGTCGATTGCAACCTTTCTACAACAAATGAGCCTGATTGTTCTGCACTCCCAGACGTCAAAGAGAAGTCTAATGAGAACAATATAGGGCTAAACATTTCGTGTGCTTCCAACCTCGGAGGCAGATCGTCCTTCCTGTCCTTCTTCAGACTATCTCCTGCCTCCTCTTCGCCCAACGAGATCATCCTTGCCAGATCCCACTCTAGGCCCTTCAAGGGTGAGGGGTCTATTTCTACTTCCGAGCCTTCGAGAAACCCGCTGGTATCGTAATACCTCCCGATGATCTGCGTTCTCCATATCGAACCTGGCCGATCGGGTTGACTACTGATGGGTGTCGGCGCGGTCGATGGGGTAGCTACCAACTGCGATCTTCTCGCTGTCGTTGTGTCAATATGAGACGAAGCTTCAGCAGAAGGGGAAGGTCGCGGGGCTATAGGTCTAGAAACCGAAGCGGAAGACGAGAAACCGGCAAGATCTGACGTCAACTGATTTGTCTGTTTGGGTGATTCGAGTAACGGAAAACTCGGAGGAGTTGGATCTAAAGGAGGAATGGATACAAGGGGGGGTAGTGATATGGCCGAGGCAATCCGTCTAGTCGTGCGTATCGGTCTCTTATAATCGTGCCTTTTCCACGTGAACTGAGATTCGTAAATCATCGATGAGGGGCCATCGTTCGAGTTCGAGTTTGTGGCCATATCTTCAATGGATTCGCGATGGCTATTTTCCGGGCTAGTTGGTGGAGAGCACTCAATGGTGGACAAACGGCTATCGAGATCAAATGATTTTGAGGGTCGAAGGCCGTGCCTCGATAATCTTCGGCTCATTACTCTATTTGAGTGTCCATATTCGCGAACTAGAAAATGAAAACCGGGATCGCAAATATCTGTTGATGATTAGAAAGATCTCAAAACAGGCAAGGACAAAAGAGAGAACGAACGGATATAGGAGTTCGGAGTAGGGTTCTTTGTAGTCAATCCAGCGGTACTTGAAAGAGTGGTCTTCACAACATGCTCACTTGTAGCCGGACGAAGTTCTTCGGCCTTTGCTCTAAACGAGATTTCTCCTCGGCAAATGTCCAATACTTCCAACCGCTCTTCCCAGCTCACGCCTGTCTTACTCTTTCTCTTCTTCCACGCTTCTCTCTCTTCATCTTCCCTTGTCCGTTGCGCTCGATTATCAATTGACTGTCGCTCGAAAGAAAGCTTGCCCAATAGTGGATTCTGTACAACGTCCATCACACCACTGTCGCTCTTATTAAACTTGACGGCTTCTTTGAGATTCAAGCCAGGTGGAGATTCAAGCGATAGACCCGAACGGATGCAAGATGATAGACCTGGTCTTTTGAATGACGACTTCGGGAGTGTGGTATAAGACCACAATTGTGGGGCTCTCACTCTGATAGGACTTGATTCAAGTTTTGGGTCGAGACTGGAGAACAAAGCCGTTGGCACAATTGAAGTCTTTGTGGGCGTCGTCCCAAAAGCTTTGAGCTTGAGTTTTGACAACGATTTGATCGGTCGAAGTCGTTTGATGGATTCTGTGGAGGAAAAGTACGACTTGAGCCTGGTCGTCAGCTTAACCGGTGTTTTCGTTCCATCGACCGGTTCGACGTTGTAGTGGCCTTGAGTTCGGGTAAGGTCTTGCACCAAGCGATCGGTGAGAGCGACCGCGTTGGGTGACGGAGAGAGCACGTTTTTTGAGGACTGCAACACAGTTGTTGTTCTACTGTCAAAAGTTAAGACCGGAAGCGACACAGCTGAAGGTGTCTGTAGTGTTGGAAGGGAGAAAGATTGGTTCATTTGTTCACATGGAGCTCTTGGTGGATGGCGTGAAGGATTGAGAATCGGGCGTCTTGGCGAAAGGAAGATAAAAGAGACGACAGTGACCTCTTTGAAGTTACTCCCTATGGAACACAGAGAGAGAAAACGATGGAAACATAACAAGCGAGAGGGAACATAAAACCAGTCGTTCAAAACAAACACGCGACGCGAAGTTAGGACG
Source organism: Phaffia australis (assembly GCA_014825575.1). NCBI lineage: Eukaryota > Fungi > Basidiomycota > Tremellomycetes > Cystofilobasidiales > Mrakiaceae > Phaffia > Phaffia australis. The sequence goes on along the minus strand of MVAH01000043.1, from coordinate 31,027 downwards.
AAAAGAAGGGGAAGACATTCTGCCCTGATCGGTTGTTGGTCGGTCAGTCAGGGTCCTGAAGGTAAGAAGAAAGAGGAAAGAAAAGGAGAGAGGAGGAAGTAGGTCAGTCAAGGCGAATGATTCTTAGACGATGTCAGTATGTTATTGTCTGTACAGTCGAGGTTCAGGTCTGGAAAAGTTTCTGCAGATAGTCAGCGGGATCTCATCAGCATTCCACAACGTGTGATTCTGGACGTTTAGTGAAGGAGACCAGGACAGGACGACTGAGGGCGGCAGGGTGAGCGTTGAGTTGACGATCAAGTTCTGGCGACCAGCTGCTGATGTGCTTGGTGCAATCGAGGAAAAGAACTCCAGAGTTTCATCTCCTATGTTCTCTTGCATCTCTCCGTGCAACGAGTCAGTAGTTAATTGCTCAAACGTAACTAGATGGCATGCCAGGTTGGTCTAGGAGAACAATGCCAAACACGCACACAACTAACGGTAGACAGGCGGTGAGGAAATTGACAAGGACTGAAGATCAGAGATTATTGGGATAATCATAAAGTTTGATTATGAATAGCTATAGACTTTTACTAGATGTTCTATTAGGAAATGAAACACAACAAACTATGTGACATTCATTCTTCATAGACTTTGACACATAGGGTGGACCTTTAGACCAGATGCCATTACGATTATCCAATAGACAGTCATGAAACATTCATATTGGGTGTTATTCGAGTTATAACAGACAGACAAATAGTAATCTCTTTAGTACGCGCTATGAATCAAACTGAGTTTTCAGGGAGGAACAAGATTTGGGCGCTGAAAGAGTGTCGAAGCGTCTGTCGAGCGAGTCGGTTGTGTTGTGTGATGTATGTGTATCGTCAGAGTGTCGATCACTCACTGTGTTCTATGCTTGCTCTCAGACCTGGCGGAACAGAGATATGAATGCGTCGCGCAACAAGCTGCACCTATCCCTTTACTTGGAGGAGGACCATTGGGAAAGAATGCCGGGATTCGACACTGCCGTCGCAGAGGCTAAGTAGATACTAAGACTGAGGTTGAGGCAGGCTTCTCATCGTAAGCACGTGACCCATCACCCAAGGGTGTTTCGTGGTTTGTATCAACCATCACCGGCCGAGATTGCTGTTTAGTAGTCAGAGCTGTATATCTAGTCAGCTACTCATAATCCATCTTATTAAAATTCGATATTCACGATGACCTCTTCTTTGAAAGATACTCCCAGACAATCTCTATTCCGTCCTTGCATTGATCTTCACAATGGACTCGTCAAACAGATCGTAGGAGGTACTTTGTCCGACGTAAAAGCTCAGGAGGCCGAGCTCAAGACGAATTTTGTTTCTAGGTGATTCTTTGTCTTCTGAACAACTCTTTGAAGAAGAAGAGCAGGAGCTAAGCTGTTGTAGGACTAACTTCATGTGATATCCAATCGACCAACACAAATTCATTTGTTAGCAATCCTCCAGGATTCTACGCCTCGCTTTACAGGCAACATGATCTTCATGGTGGACATGTCATCAAATTGGGACCTAACAACGACCTGGCGGCCAGAGAAGCACTTTCCGCTTGGCCTGGTGCGTTCCTTCTTTTTCCCACCAAAGGGACATATCCGCAAATACTCACCTTCTGTAAATTGTGACATTAATTAGATCATCTTCAAATCGGGGGAGGAATCAATCAAACAAACGCATCCGAATGGATCAAAGCGGGTGCTTCCAAAGTTATCGTCACCTCGCATCTTTTCCCATCAGCAAAGTTCTCCCTGGAACGATTGATAGAGTTGGAGAAGGCAGTGGGAAAAGATAGGCTGGTTGTCGATGTAAGTTGTAGAAAGAGAGGAGACCGATGGGTCGTGGCGATGAACAAATGGCAGGACTTAACAGATCTAGATGTTACAAAGGGTAAGTAGTTGGTTTGCTTCCTGAGTTCTAGTCACCTCGATGGGCTGATCAAACACGCTATTGATAAAACTTAACAGAATCACTCGATATGCTAGCAGAGTACTGCAGGTATGTCCTGCTTCTAAATCTCGTCTGGATGTTTCACATAGACTGATCGTTTCTTTCAATAAAAGTGAATTTTTAATTCACGCAGCGGATGTAGAAGGATTATGTCAGGGAATAGACGAAGATCTCGTTTCAAGTCTGTTCTTCTATATCTTCTTTCTGGAAGCTCTCTGTGGGTAATTTCGATATACTGATCGTTCTGATCACCTACGTTTTAACGGCGCGGAATGATCTCCGGAATGGTAGGGTTGGGAGAATGGGTGCATATTCCGACCACATACGCTGGTGGTGCTCGTGGTATGTTTTGTTCTCTTTCTTTTCATCTTTGTTCCCTATCTTCAAATCACTCTATGCCAGAACAAGGATTAATCACTTTGATTCACACATATATGATTAGATATATCCGACTTAAAACTGGTTTCAAAATTATCTAACGGGAAGGTAGATCTCACATATGGCTCGTACGTCCTATCTTTCCTTTCTAACCTCTTCCCTTCATCCAATTCATCGTTTCTCCCGATTCTGTCCTGATAATTTTTTTTCGATGTGCTCATCTATAATCGTTAACCTAGGTCACTTGATATTTTTGGAGGAAGTCAAGTCCCGTTCGAGGATCTTGTCAAGCTCTCGAAAGAACACGAACGCGCTTGAAGGCCCTAAACTCAACTACTCGTTGTTTCGGTATATAAATGAGCGAGCAGCGATAGACATGGTTGCTGAGAAGAAAGGAGTGAAGCTCAGGCAGATTGTCCTGATTTAGAATGCTATAGATGAGATATAGATCATTTGCCTCTCGATTTTAACAAGAGGACATGGTACAGGAAGAGACGGTCAACCAAATGCTGTATAGAGTGAGACCACAATGCTCACAGATCATCGTACTCTCAAGAAACTCTTGAATATGATGAGTGCATCGAGTAAGGTATTAAACGCCCAGACACGCAGTTTTATATGGTCTGTTCTCAGGCCTCTATCTCTCTTTTCCGCTCGTCTATCACCCTCCACACCCCTTCTTGCGCGTAAGCGTAGAGGCTTTTGCTGAGCGTCTCTGTCTTTCTATTTCTTGTCTGTGTTCTCCTTCCTCTCTATAGAATCTTCTCCTATACCGTGTCTGCTCAGTATTCTTGGTTCCAGTTACATCTTGCGTCATAAGTCACATCACTTATGGTTACATAACGCGTGACGCGACCCCCGTTCAAACGCTCATCTTCCACCCGGACGCGATCTCAGCCAACAACTTTTCCTTTTTTTCTTCTTCTCTCCTGACCATCATCTCTGTTTTCTATCGACTCTTTCGTTCGCTCTTCGTCACTCTAGACCTTGCAAATTCCCACAAAGGAGAGAACCACAGAGAAAAAACCATGTCCGAGATCAATCTGGACGTCCCCGCGTTCTTTACCAGGTCGAGATCCCTTCTCGATGCTTGGAAGGTTCGTCTTTCATATTTCTTTTCCTCTTTCTCTTCTTGCTACGTCTATTGCTTCGCCTGTCTCTGATTGTGTTGTTTATCTCGCTCTATTAATACCCGGCTGATGTTGCGCATATGTTTCTGGTCCTCTGTTTGTACTCCTACTTCGAACTTGTCGCCTTGATGGGGTTATATACATCTTTTGGTCACTATTCTCGTCATCTTAGACCCCCGGAGACGTCGATGAGTACACTCAGCTGGCTCAGGCGGACGCGCTTGTCATACTTGTTGGCGATCCAGACGAGGACGGAGTGTACAAGAAGAGTACTGCTCTCCAGGTGAGTTAGCCAGGGCTTGTTCTCCTCGGACAGCTGCCGCTTCCGGCTTGAAATGAACTGTACATTTGTGGCAAAGAGAGAGAGGAGAAAGGAAGATTACAAAAACAAAACGTGCTTATGCTCTCTTCGTGGTTTTCTTTCTTTGCCACTTCCTCATCCATATGAAGACTTGGCTATTAGGATATGAATTCCCCTCAACTATCATCGTGTTTAGACCAGACGAGATCAATTTTGTATGCTCTCCATCCAAAGGCATGTCTTACCTTGTTCCTAGATGGTTTCTGCTCGATCACGGTTCTTCTTTCATTCCCTTCCCTTACGAGTGCAAAGCTTACATAGAGACTGTGTTGTCAATTTCTATCAGCCAAGATCCTCCAGCAGTTAGCAGCTGATAAGACCAATATTCCAATCAGGATTATTCCTAAAAATGCGAAGGATCCTGCTTCGTTCAGTCAGTGTCGTATTCTTCATTCACCCCTATTCTTGCGCGCACCTCAGATTACGTTCTATCTCATCAACTTGTTTTCTTACTCCCTACCTACATCGCCCATTCGACTGTTCTTTCGAGTAGGTGTCTTGACAGATTTGGTGGAAACGTTGAAAAAGACGGGCAAAGGCAAAGCGATTGGTGTGCTTACCAAAGAGAAACATCGTGGAAAGATGGTGGACGAATGGACGAAGGCGTGAGTTCGTTCTTTGACATTTGGAGTTTTGATTCCTCACTTATATGGACGGGGCATGGAATTGGAATTTGGATATGTTGAATGGTTGGGAGGGTAGTCTGGCAACCGCAACTTTCGAAGAGGTCGATGTTTCTTCTGGTCTGAGCACCGTCATGGCAAAGAAAGACAAAAATGAACTTGTTTGTCCTCCTCTGGTCTTGGTTGTCCTTGCTACCTGCTTGATGAACTGATGGATTTTGCCTCCTTGATCACAAACAGAAACATATCCAAACCGCAGCGCTACTTACCTCAACACTCATAAACTCTTACTTTGTTGACAAGATGGCTAGTACAATTGAGGCCGACAAGAAACTTTCTCACGAGAAGGTATGCTCTCTTCCACGATCTTCCGCACATGGGCCTAAGATGATGGCAAAACTGGTGACTGATGCTCCTTCCTACCGGACGCGTCGTTTCGACTCTTGGGGTGTTTTAGTTGGCAAATTTGGTGGAGAGTAAGATTGGAACCGAGGAAGCAGGACCTGACATGAAACTCTGGTCAAAACGACCTGCTGTTGCTTCCGTAAGTTCATTTCTCTCTGAAGTTTGCCCTATCAATATATTCTGACCTATGCATACATTCGCTCGCACCTCAACAGGTCGACTTCTCGTCGGTTGATTGGATTTACACACCTATTATTCAGTCAGGTGGAGAGTATGATCTGAAGCCATCTGCAGAATCGAACGAGAAAAATTTGAAAGCAGGCGTGATTTTGGCCAGTGTCGGTTTAAGAGTCAGAAGTTACTGTAGCAATCTGGGTAGAACCTTTTTAATCGACCCTGTTAAGGTTCGCCTCTTTATATGTTTTGATCTTTATACTTTGTTTCTCGAACAAATGCTAATCAACTGCTCATGTTTGAATCGAATATTGGTAGAGCCAAGAAAAGAACTACTCGTTCCTGTTAGAAATTCAACAACATATTATATCTCTCATTAAGGATGGAGCCGTCGTCAGCGAACTTATCGCCAATGCCATAGAATTTGTAAAAAGTTCAAGACCTGACCTAGAACCTCACTTTCAGAAATCTCTTGGATCGAGGGTACGTTTCTCTCTGTCGCACTTCAAATCAGAATTCACCTTGACTGACAAAGGTATGGAGGAAACGCAATTACGAACTTTAGACTGGCCTGGAATTTAGAGACACGTCATTCTTGTTGAATGCAAAGAACGGAAAGACGATGAGAGAGGGAATGGTGATCAACCTTCAAGTGGCGTTCCAAGGATTACCTGATCCTAAGCAGAAAGGACAGACGTGCGTTCTCATTTTATACTTCCTATCTTAACCATCTCAAGTATTGACAACAGTTTCTTGGTTTGACCACAATTTAGGTATGCACTCTTACTCATCGATACCGTTCAGGTCGGGAAAACCCAAGGTGTCGTCCTCACAGAGGGGTCCAAGAGTCTGAACGATGTCGTGTTTTTTATGGGCGGAGTAAGTCACGCCCTTCTTTTTTCGTTCCCTCGCTCCCCCCAAAACTGTCTTCGTTCACTAGTCTGATCTGCAAGAGATGTTTATGTCTGTACATCTTTGATTTTGAATTTTACTAGGAGGAACCAGAGAAAGTGGCTCCGAAGCGAGCGCCCCCATCTCCCAAGAAACTGGCTGGCCATGTTGTAGGCTCTAAAGTTCTTCGAGGAAAGACGAGGAATGATACTCGATCCGAAGTTGATGAGACATCCCAACAAAAGATGAAGGAGCATCAAAAAGAGTTACACGCTATGAGACAGGAGCAGGGTCTGAAGAGATTCAACCAGGACCAAGGAGGGTCGGGTGAAGTTAAGAAAGGGTTCAAGAAGTTCGAGAGTTATAAGAGGGAAGAGCAGTTGCCTAGGGAGGTTGTCAAGAAGCGAGTAAGTTTGCCCTTAGTTATGTGTCCTTGTCTTGTGCGTCAGCTGATGCTTACCTCTACTTGAGAACAACAGATTTTTGTGGATGATCAGAGGGCAACGATCATCCTACCCATCAACGGATTTGCAACCCCATTCCATATAAACACCATTAAGAATGCTAGTAAAAATGAAGAGGGAGAATACACTTACATTCGAATCAACTTTCAATCGCCTGGACAGATCGCCGGAAAGAAAGAGGACACAGTCAGTTTCTTTCTGTTCTACTTTCCATTCTTTGTTGCGGCTTTTCTGATGGTACTAAACACCGATGTGAACACAGCCATTCGAAGATCCAAATGCAACATTCATCCGATCAGCTGTTTTCCGGTCAACCGATCATCATCATTTCTCTCAGGTGTTTGATCAAATCACAAAGATGAGAACATTAATGACTAAACGAGAGAAGGATAAGAAGGAACTGGCAGATGTTATCACGCAGGAACGGTTGATCGAACTTCGAGGTCTGTCTTCTACCTCCTTCTCCTTGTTTGTCTTCCCGAGATTGACACGATCATGCGCGCACATGTGGAAAATATTCAGGTAAACGACCGCATGTATTGACGGAAGTCATGATCCGTCCTGGACCGGATACAAAGCGACTGGCTGGAGATCTCCAAATCCACGATAACGGTATCCGATACATCAACCACCGAGATCAGAAAGTTGGTGAGTAGGGTTCCTCGTCAACGACTTTTTCTTTTGATAAATAGATAGCATGACCAGGTGATAATCAGGCTGAATACATCTCTATTTTGGTTCGTAAAACTTGATGATAGACCTATTGTTCAGTAATATCAAGCATCTGTTCTTCCAACCTTGCGACGATGAGCTCCTTGTCATCATCCATGTTCACCTGAAGGCGCCGATCATGATCGGAAAGAAGAAAGCCAAGGTAGAACGTTTTCTTGTTTCTCCAATACTTGTCACCTTCTGATAGCTTATCTGTGTAAACATTGTAGGACGTTCAATTCACTCGAGAGGCCACGGATGTTCAGTTCGATGAAACGGGTAATAGGAAGCGAAAGTATCGATACGGAGATGAGGATGAGATCGAACTGGAACAGGAAGAGAGGAAACGACGACAGCAACTCAACAAAGAGTTCAAGTTATTTGCCGAGAAGATCGCTACTTCCGGTAACGGTGATTTCGAGGTGGACATTCCGTTCCGAGAGTTAGGTTTCCAAGGTGTACCTTTCAAGTCGAATGTTCTGTTGGCACCGACGACGGACTGCTTGGTTCATTTAACAGAGATGCCAAATCTGGTGATCACCCTGAGCGAGGTTGAGGTCGTCCATTTCGAGAGAGTTCAACATGGACTCAAACAGTTTGATATGGTCTTTGTCTTCTCAGACTTCACAAAACCCCCGGTTCACGTGAATTCCATTCCGTTTGGTCAATTAGAGGGTATCAAGGAATGGCTAGAGTAAGTGCTCATATTTTCTCTCTTCAAAAAGGTCAATAATGTTCATTTGGTTTTTTTCCTATGGGAATCAGCTCTGTTGATATTCCTATCTCAGAAGGAGCAGTCAACTTGACCTGGAATCAGATCATGAAGACTATCAACGAAGACCCATACATGTTCTTCGTCGATGGTGGTTGGTCCTTCTTGGCTGGTGATTCCGATGTGAGTTGTTTTCCTCCCTCCGCATCCTTTATTTGTCATTATTCGTTCAACCGTGCTGACCCTCTGCTCTCTTATCTTCCTCTTCTAGGCCGAAAACTCTGATGAATCAGACTCTGCATCCGAGTTCGAAGCGGAATCGGATCTTGAATCAGCATCAGCCAGTGACTCTTCAGGATCAGACTTCGATGAAGACGCTTCTGATGATTCAGGATCCGAAGCAGAGTTTTCAGAGGCAGAGAGCTGGGATGAACAGGAGAAGAAGGCGGCTAGATCTGACGATAAGAGGTAAGCTTGTCAGCCGTTGCGTTCTCATCCTTCTCAAGACAAAGCTGACCAAGCCCCTCTCTTACAGACGCGCAGCCAAAGCAGATGATAGTGATGACTCGGAAGACGAAGGGAAAAGAAAGAAGAAAGGAAGCGCCAAGTCAAACGGACGACGATAAAGATTCATTTATCCTTCTTCCTCTCTGCTTCCTTTCGTTGTCTCCTCATCCTCTTTCCTTACTCTGTGTTCACTTTCGATAACTTCTAACTTCGGGAGCTGGGCTTTTCTTCGTTTCATCTCAAACTCTCTCTCCTCTTTTTCGTGCTTCTCTTGATTCTATATTTACCCACGTATTTTTATAAACTATCTGTTCTCCCAGCTTGTCTGAGATCTAGAGGTCCACAGAAGAAAGAAACCCCTAAAGAGAATAACATATACACCCATGATGATCAAAACTATAAAGAAAAGAGACTGGATAATGCAGATGCGAGACAACACGGAGACGAAGCCATTGTCTCTGATGGCTTGTTCAACATCAAATAACATTTCCCTTGCTCGTTCCCCCCATCCTTCCACCACGATCTTCTTGTAACAACGTGATATAGAGAGCTTAACCGAACGTCTGACTGCTTCGAGTGACCTTTTGGGTATGACTGATTCGCCATTCGTTGGGTTTCTCGTACTTGTTGAACAACGGTTCAATTCTCTCGGCTTTCTTTCGCTTAGAAATACGGGACTGATCTGCAACCTTGAAGAAGGCTGGCGCCACTTCGCTAAGCCATTTGGGTTCGATAGCCAACACGCAGTGCATATACTCCTTGGTCGTCATGACGATTTCGTTGTATACACACCACTCTGGAGGTCGATTGAACAAAGCACTTGAAGGATGGATAAAAACTGGAGTTCCTTCTGCTAAGGTCTTGTAGCCCTCTGTCGGATCCTTTTTGGCAGCGTTTCGGAAGAATCCAGAACAGATAGCTTTTCGAACTCGATTGTAGTTATTTCCGGCAGAGATGATATCGTGCTTGTATCGATCCATCATTCCCAACAACTGCTTTCGAACATCCTGGGCCGATTTCATGTTTCGTGCTTGGATAAAGTTCTCGAAACACCAAGGCGCCGAGAACTTGCTTGCCTTCCAGCCGTTATACACCGTCAACAACGTCAGGTGGTCTCCTTCAGGTTGATGGAATTTTGCCTTTTTCGCGTCTGCCTGGGCTTGCTTGTCTTTTGGTCGGTAGAAAACGTTCTGAACAGACAGCATCGCCACGATTGTCAAAATCTCTTCTGAACATCCGAAGTCGACCGAGGCGATCAGCATCTTCGCCATAGCCGGATCAATAGGGAAATCAGCCATCTTTCTTCCGAGTCTGGTGAGAAGACCTTCATCATCTAAGGCTCCGAGAGCATAGAGATTTTCAAGTGCGGTGATGAGCGTCTGGGGTGGAGGAGGATCCATGAAATCAAAGGCGATAAGATCGTTGATACCCATAGCTTTGAGGGTCAAGATCGTGGGTGATAAATTGGTTCGTTGGATCTCAGGAACAGGATTCGGGAGCATCTCGTTTCGGAAAGCGATCTCAGTATAGAGTCGGTAAGCCTTTCCAGGTCCGGTACGACCAGCTCGACCAGATCGCTGTCTAGCTTGAGCTTGGGAAATAGGCTGTGAAGTAAATCAGGATATGGCAATCATACCGCATTAAAAAATCAGCTGAAACTTTACTGAGCGCACATATGAACAAAGATAACACGACGTACCATGACCTGAAGATGGTCCATACCAAGTTTCGGATCGTAGTGGTTCTGCTTTGTGAATCCTGGATCAATTACGTAGTAGATTCCGGGAATCGTGATCGATGTCTCCGCGATGTTCGTCGCGATGACGACCTTTCTCGTTCCTTCAGGCGTCGGGTCGAACACTTTGGACTGGACACTTGAGATCTGAGCTCCATAAATCGGATAGATACTCAGCTGAGGGACTTGAGGTCCCAAAGCTTTCATTCGCTCGAACAAAATCTCACAAGCAGAATCAATCTCTTCTTGACCGGTCAAGAAGAGCAGAATATCGCCCGGAGGCTCAGACAAATGGATTTGCATGATAGTGATCAATGAGGCATCGAGATAATCCGCTTCCGGTTCCTTGGTGTAGAGAATTTCAACTGGGAAAGTGTTTCCGGGAACGGTGAAGATGGCACAACCGAAGAAGTACTCAGAGAACTTCTCGGCGTTAAGCGTAGCAGAAGTGACGATCAATTTAAATTCTGGGCGACGCTTTAAGGTTCCTGCAGGGAAAAGGAAGACAAGATAGAAACAGTGAATTGTTGCAAGAAAGCGAAGAACAAAGAAGGCAAGCAAACGCACTCTTCAATAGACCGAACAAGATATCAGTGCTGATATCTCTCTCGTGAGCCTCGTCCAAGATGATGCACGAGTACTGAGTCATATCCGGATCAATTAACGCTTCTCTCAACAACAGACCAGCAGTCATGTACTTGATCTTTGTTTCTGGACCGGTACAATCCTCGAATCGAATTGAGTAACCAACTTCTTCTCCTAATCTACAACCGACCTCTTCGGCAACTCGCTTGGCCACAGAGGTAGCAGCCACTCGACGAGGCTGGGTGCATCCAATTTTACCTCGGTCGGCAAAGCCTTCTTCAGCCAAGAACTGAGTCATCTGGGTAGTCTTTCCAGATCCGGTCTCTCCGATAACGATTAGCACAGGGTTCTCTCGAACAGCACTAACAAGCTCATTTCGGAACTTGTACACAGGAAGCGATTTCCTCTGATCCTGAATAGACAGGTTGGTGACGATACCTATGCAGACACATGTGCAACGATGTGGATGTCAGATCAAACTTTCATCAACAAAACAACGATCTCGAGATCCCTTCTCATCGCCATTGCCGATCAAAAAATTATGAGGGAAAGAGCTCTCACCGAATGACATTGATTTGTTTTCTTTCTTCCACTCCGGCTCGTTCATACTGCTCTGGCCCATTAAAGTTCCTCTAAGATCCTGGGCAAACTGCTTATCTCCCTGCTGAGCCATCGGATCCAACCAAGGAGCGTTGAAATCCCTGGCCTCAGAATCAGCTCGGTCCTGTGCTTCCTGTTGTCGAAGTTCTCGACGTTCTTTGGCGAACACTTCAGAAGCCAACGCAGCTCGGTTGAGCGATCCATCAGGAGCTTTCACGACCTAGAAGAGAAGTTCAAGCAAATACAAAATGATCGGAAATTAGTTGTCCATCTATCAGAACTTCAGTAACAGCATCCTAAGAATAAGGGATCTTGAACAAACCTTGACCGGACTCATTTCCAACACATGCCTCTTCTGACCAGCTAAGAACGGAGCTTCTTCATCTCTCGTCTCGATATCAACCTCCTCATCGACTTCCCTACCTCCGCTTCCATCCATGCTAATCGTGTAGTCTTCGTCCAAGTTAGGATACTCGCTCGCATCGACCACACCACTTGCAATCAACTGTTTGATTTCCCATCTTTCTGGCGATGTTAGTCGCTTGGCTGAACTTCCTTTGGCGTCGTCGACTTGGTACAGCGGAGTGGAGTTACTGCCAGTGGTTGAAGGAGGAGGTGGAGCTCGTCGACGTTCTTCTTCCGCGGCAAGCTCAGCTTCGGTCTTTATTCGGAGATGAGGGGACAAGTCTGCCCCAGTCTTCTGGTCGACATCTTTCATCGAAAGTCCGATTCGAGTTCCGGCAACCGACATGACTTTTACTTTACACGGCTGGTTTCGGGTGAGAAGGTCCCCTGGGTTGTTAACTCTGCCTCCGATTGCAATAGATCCGATGTGAACCATGCCTGCAGAGTTCAAATTGATGCAGGATCAAAAGCGAAAGAACCGAACCGATTCGAATCAGCAACCATCTCCAACACGAATATTTGTGTGTACCTGTAAGAAGCATGAACAAAGAGACTTACCCTCGAATCTGCCTTTTAAGCCTTCGAGGCTGACAAAAGCTCCAAAGTCCTTCCATCCAGACACTTTTCCGTCGTAGATTTTGTACAACACAGGTTTGTCGTCCATTACTGGTCTACCTTGGTAGCCTGATCGATCGGCGTTTCCATACCCGTTGTCTCTTGGGTGCCTCGACCTTCCTCGATCGTCCTCCCCTCTTCCTTGACCGTCCCTATCGCCCTCATCATATCGTGGCCGCTTGGCACTTGGTCCATCCCTCTCACCATCAGCAGAGCCACCCATAAAGTCGGTGGCTGCCATCCTTCCTTTTTTGCTTCCGACATTCTCCAATTGACTCATCAAATCCTCGACTTCCTTTCCTGCGACGTCAGCCTCTCCAGGTCGTTTCTCAAACTCGGTCGTCGGTTTCCAGACTTCGTCCGGGAGCGATAAACCAGGAAGAAGTCGTCGTTTGATCTCCTGCTCCTTGGTAATGGGCATGGGCGCCGTCGGGTCAGCCACCTTGGGACCGGACGATGTGGTGGAGGATTTGAGAGCCTTGTTCTTTTTCTTCTTGTATTTCGGGTGTAGAGATAGAATCAATCGGCTGCAGATACCCAAGGAAACCAAAAGACGTGGTTAGAAAACACGATTGCTTAAGAAGGGCATATTCCACACATTCTCTCTCAAGGAAAGTCCTGATGTCTGGCAATAAATGTGGTGTTGCTCGCTCTGTTCAGAGCCCAAGTCAAACGCGTGCATTTTACTCGCGACCGACTGTCTCCACCAGACGCATCTCACAGAGACAAAAGAGACTAACGCAACCAACTAGAGATGAAACAGAAAGACATAAATGAAAAAGGAGGGAATCAAGACATGCACTCACTCCAGTGTCTCGACGAAACTGTCCTGAAAGTTAGCCTGGACGTCGGCGAGCTTTTGCTTGAATTCTGGCAACGTCTTTGACTGTTGGTGAAGCGAGATGATGAACTCCGCCAGGGACTTGTCGTTCAGAGCTATAACCAGAATGAATTAGAATTAGAGGCATTGTTTAGTTATAACTGAGACATCGAACATCAAGATATCAATCTGGAAGAACGAAGGAGAAAGATATGTGCACATACCCGTGTGGTTAAAGATCTCTTGTGAGATCTTGGACACGAGCGAGAGAACCTCAAGCTTGTACATTTCTTTGTCCATCTTGGGCAAAGACAAACTTTCTTCGTGCTGTTCCTTTATTTCAAGCGTGTGCTTTCCGTTTCCTGAATCGATCAGAGGTAAGACAGAGGTTGAAGAGAAAGAATGGGAGAGAATGGGTGGTGGATTAGGTGTCGAGTGGGAAACCCAAAAGTGGGGTGAAGAGGAACGGTGTCTGTAACCAAATATCGTAACCATGGAATGTTGGTCACATCGCTCTCGCACACATCATTGGGAGCCATAAGACTAATAGGTGAACGAGATACAGGCAGAGATACAGACAGAACGACAGAAGAGGAAGATAGAACATGAACTATAGAGACAATGAGCTTGAAGATACGGGAGAAAATACAACAGAGAGAATCAACCTTGAACGGGAACGGCGACGACGCCTTCCAGAAACACCACTCTCCCATTTCTACCGTGTAGCACGTCTACCACCCGGGCTTCTCCAGGGTTGACAACGATACTCTTCTCTCCATGATTGGACTGTCCGGACTGGTTGAAGCTGACGGAAAATAAATCAAGGAGCGTAGGGAAAGGCGATGACTGAGTCGAGAGAGGGAAGGGAACAGATTCCTGTACAAATATCGACCGTGCATGTGATTTAGTCTTGCGAACCATCGAGACAAGCAGACAGAGTCAGGTAAAAGAAAAGAAACACACAGGAATGATATGCCCCTGGATCCATCGCTCGATCTGGGTGGCATGAGCTATATCTTGTTCTTCAAACGACATGTCCTCAATTTCGACTTTGGAAGAGGGAGGAAGTTGGTGACTGTTTGGACGATTTGGTCAGAGATTAGCATAAATGAATACATCCAGTATCGACAGCCAGACGAAAGATATGAAAGGAACACGAACGGCTTTCTGGGTAGGGCGATGATAGCAGAATTAACTGGTACGAGGACAGTGGTCGACTGGCTATCGTCCGTGAGCCGTTTCATCTGGAAAGAACACGTCGAATGGATGAATGGATGGGAGGATCAATCAAACGAACGGGATGAATAAGACGTCAACACAACCGAACTCACAACGTCACTGCAGTCTCTGGCATAATCGAACCATAACCCAGCTCGTCTCTCGACTGTCAGAATGTCGGACAGCAAGGGCGAGTTGGCGGAGTGATCCAAAGGAGGAGCCGAAAGAGGTTTCTGCCCTGGCTGGCTGTTGAGAGTCGTTCCAGCCATAGTGAGCGTGGACGAAGTGAGAAACGACATGAACAACGGAGCAACCAACGAGCAACGCATGGTGTGTATGCTATCGATAGATTAGTCTTGAGTTTATACCGTCAACGAAAAGGGTGTATGCTGTCGGTCGATACCACACTGGATGTTACCCGTTCGATAGGAATAAACATCTTTCGGGTTTCATCCTTTGTTTTTCCCATACGACCATAGGGAAAAAAAAAACGAGAGGAAACCTCCAACTCTCATTCTGTTCATCACTCTCGGTCGGGTTAGCAAGTTAGGAAAGTCAAAGCGTCCTTCTTCTTCTCTCCTTCTCCTCTGTCATGGATCCAAACAGAGGAACGAGTATCGTACGTTGGTCTCCTTGAATCTTGTCTCTCAAACCTTCTACTGATCCTCACTCTCCCTTGATCTTTTTCTCCGTTGTCATCTTTGTTGTCCTTGTTTCCGTATCTTTGGGGTTCTCTTCGGCTTCGTATTTGTATCTCTGGCCTCAAACCAACTAATCTGCCTACATAACTAACACACACACGCACACACACACATATCCATAACCTCCCTTCCTCAATCATCTCTCTATGCCTTTGACCTTTCGGACAAATCACTCACTCACGCACACAGGCCTCCCCGACAACGGCCCGGTTTCCTCCCATAGCGGCCCGAGGAGGATCTTTCCTTCCTCCCGTTTCTCAGCCACCGACTCGACCGGTATCCAGACGACCTTCCACCGGCTCGTCCTCCCTCCTTTCGTCTCCTCTGAGTTCTGCTTCGCCCCACTACGTTGGAGTTTCTTCTGGAGCCTCACATTCATCGGCCAGCTTCTCACCTGCGAGTTCCAAAAGCTTGAGATATCATGATCGAGATCAACATCCGAACGTCTCGGTAGATAGGAATGGACTTAGACAGTCGTCTCATGACGCAGCTGTTGCTGTTGCTGCCACTGCTGCTACCAACCACTCTGAATTGGGAATCGGGAAACCCAACACCTTGTCAACGTCTCTAGCTTCCGCCCAACACCATCATCATGATTTCTACTCCTCTGGTTCGTATCAGGCCACCACACTCTCGCCCACGCATGCTGTTTACTCAACCGACCGACCACCCAGTACAGCTCAAGTTGGTTCCCCTCAATCATATCGAGGTCGTTCATCGATTGATCGCTCGTCGGTTCAGTCTACGCCGAAAGGTAAAGAAGTCAACCCGTCACCCGGTCTATGGGGAAACGCACACGCGGCTAGTCAATCTCCACTCCACAGAACGGAGCGCAAGTCCTCTTGGGGTGGGACCGGAAAGTCTCTATTGAAACCAGAGAGCGAGCTTTCGATCGGATCACCCACTCAAGATAGTACACCTAGTTACTTGTACCCCTCTTCCCCCAACGGGGGAAGAGGCGCGCCGTTGTCACCTCCTCCTCGGCCTGCTCATCCGACAGAAGAACCTCTATTCTTGCCTCAGACAAACCAGTCTGTATATCCACATACATCTATTCCAAACAACTCTTCGAGTAGACCGTTAGGCTCGAGGAATGTCTCCAGTCCGTCTACTTTCCACCGACCGCCGCTGGCCGGCGTAGGGATGGTCAGGACAAGCACAGATATCGATCGAAAGAGACCGTCGTTTCATCAGGCTGATCACCCCCGAGGTTCAGTAGACGAATCAGGTTGGTCTGGAGTGGGTGACAGTCCCGTCGGAAAGGCTGGAAAGGGCGGAAAGGTCAAGAAGATCACGCCAAAAAAGAGCTCGGGTGTGCTAAGAAACTTGTTCGGGAAGAAGAAGGACAGCGCATCAGATGGAGGGTCGCCCGGAGGCGACGGTAGTAAAGCAGATGTCGTTCCTCCTATGCCTACCTTTCCTTCGACGTTCCAAAGAGGAGGACATTCAAACGGAATGGAAGAACAAGCTCGATCTGTTTCACTGGGATCCAAACCGAGTAGGCCCTTCACCCCTACCTCGACAACGACCACCACACCTTCGACTTCAACATCGTCTGCTTCGTCTTCTTCCGGCGTACCCACCTCTCTACCCAACTCATTCTCATGGGAAGCTCCAGTCAAAGTGCCTCCTATTACCCCTGCTTTCAAACTTCCTACTCCCCCTTCTCCTCAGATTTCACTGTCCTCCTTCCCGTCGGCCGGATCAGCAGGGTTTCCTGGCTCGGATTCTATAACGTCACTTCATCCAGCCTCGCAGCAGCAAATCCTTCACGGTCGAAAGGTTAGTGAATCATCAACAGATTCACTCTCTTCTGATAATCGACCATCAAACGGTTCATCAGGCTCGTCATCAAGATCATCCGAGCTATTCAAGTTACCAGACCTACCGTCATTCAACAATCGAATTTCTTTCAATGCCGGTTTGAGTGGTTCATTCTCTGGAGCCTTCCTTTCTGAGTATGGTAACTCTTCCGGTAACCACCTTCTGCCGTCGTCACCACGGAAGCATGGGCCGGCGCACCGACGAGTGCTGAGCAAGTCAAGTTCTGAAATCTGGGGTTCAGCAGATTCAGGTAGATCCGGTATGGGCTCATGGAACGGATCTAGGCAGGGAGATGTAGAGAGAGCGTTAGACGACCTACAGCTGGAAGTGGAGAAAGGGGTAGTAGCAGAGGCAGGGAAGGTCGAATCCTCCTATTCTCCACCTCTTCTCACCCAATCTTCTCTTGTCCCAACGACATTAAAGCCATCGTCTTCGCCAGAATCTGTCTCCTATTTGCCTTACATGCTTCCTCCTCCTCCCGCTACCACGACTGCTTCTGCCGCCTCTCATGTTAGCGCGACGCCTTCCTCTTCAATCGTATTCATGTCTCCTCTTTCTTCATCCACAGCTTTAGGCCCAGTCTTGCTTCCACAAGAACCATTCGCTCAACCCATCCACCCATCAGCCCCTGAACAACTAACTCCTCCATCTCATTCATCGATATTTCCACCAGAGATACCTTTGAGAGAGAAAGAAATGTCCAGCCAGGGTTACTCGGCTAGTACATCATCCACTCAGTCATCTTCTACGACCTTACCCATAAACACATCGATACCCATATCTGTGCAGCCTCTAACACTCACCCGTCGACGCGACTCGAACTCTCTTTCGGACAGTTCGACAAAGAACAAACCTGTGGCGATCGTGCCTGATGAACAGATTGCGTCGCTGACACTCAACCGGGATGAACCACTTGATAGACTGTTTGATTCTAAGAAAAGAACAGGGGAGAAGACTGTTATGGCAACAGCAGGAAGGCCGAGGGAGAGAGAGGTAATCAAGATCCTGACGGAGGTGGTAAGAGCGAAAAGACGGGGAGAGAACGGCGTGGAGACAAGAGATATACAGAGAAAACTAGAAGATTGTTTGCAAGAGTCAGTCTGTTTCCTTTCACTTCATGTTCTACTCCTTGGATGTTCTTGCTAATCTCTGGATCCGTTTAGGTTGAGACTCACTTCTACCCGCGCGCCGGTCATACGGGGTGTCCTTCTTCCTATCCTTCAAGACGCCGAACGAAGGGGATTCGATTCTAAGAGAGTGCTCGACAACAAAAGACTCCGTGCGGTTTATTTTGAGGGACTAATCATGCTCGTGGTAAAGGAGATTTGGTTAGAGCAGACACCAAGTGAGAGGGGGGCTGTTTTAGAGGCTGTTGCTTCATTGATCGAGAGGTTCGTTCGATATAGATCTTTTTGTCCGTCTTTGCTCGCTCGCTGATGTCGCATCTATATTGATCTATCTGCTCGCAGTCCTGTACTGTCAATCAAAGCTCTTCGATCTGATCTGGAAGATCAAGCAGTGTTCCGAAAAATCATGAGAACGGTAGTCTCATTCGTAATGAACAAACTAAGCAGTAAAGGGATCTTCCAGAACACCCTCAGTTTCGGAGGTCGAATTTTGGGTAATGTCCAACCATATCTGTTTTGATGAACACTTCGAAACATAAAACACTCATCCGTGTTGTTCCGCTTGGTTCCCGTAGCTTTTGCATTTTTCCGAATCGAAGGAATCGCACAACAGCTGTTAGCGGCAATGCCCATTTCGCGTGTGACGCTAACGAGACAAATGAACGTGATTGCTCAAGTCGAATCTACACAGTGAGCCAAGACTTCGAATTCTCTGACCGTATGTTTGACTCTTGTCGCCTAACAACTCTCTTGACTTTGCGTCTTCTGTCTAGATCTGGACCATCTTATGTCCATCAATCTGAACCGTTCCCGTCCTACTTGTTACCTTTTACCAAAGAAGATCCAAGGGACTACCTGGCATCGCTTAGATCAACGGAATGCGCTTATGAGGATGCGGAAGATGAGGCTGCGTTTAGATTCCCTGTGGGCAACTGGCTGAGGCGATGGCAGGTCAGTTTACTTACTCTACTATCTTCTTGTCAACGTTTCCATATTAACGTTGGTTTGGCCTTTGATTTTAGTCCGATGACTCGGAACTGTTCTTTGCTTTCTTCCGCGCATACCACAAGAATTTGGCCAGATTCTATCCTTCACTTGGAGATCCTGAGAATCCCGCTAGGTTACAATCTTCAGTCATCCTCAAATCTCCAGGCTATGCTCGTGAGTCTCTCGTCTTGTAGTTGTGTCATGGCTCTCTTCTCCTAAGCTCGCCTGACTGAAGACTATTATCTTCGGGTTGGCTTCTTGACAGATATCTCGGCTGCTTTCGCCACGAAATGTCTTTCGTACGTTCAAGGCAAGATAGTGTCTGTGACTACTTCTGCTTCGACAAACACATTCAACTCGAACGAAATTGCAGGGTTCGGAGGGTCCCCTGGTAAACCTCCGGTATTAGAAAGCGCGAACAGACGGTTGAGTGATAGCGTGAGTTACCTGTTGAACACTCCCATGATTGTTGATCCGGAATTCGGAATAGATGCGGATGGAGCGAAGGTCTGGGGGAGCATGAGTGACATCTGGACAAGGTTGCTTGTCAACAGAACGAACATGTATGAACCAAAGGGTGTCTTGTGAGTATTGAAAACTAATTTCCTCCTTCAGACTTCTAGTTGACTCAACTATTCACTTTTGCCTCAATTCCTGTCAGCTGTCTATTTGACTTCCTTGATTCTATCGCCGGTGTGCCTCCTGATCCCTTCGATAATCTCTCTCTCTCTCCCATACCTATAAACGCATTCTCTGTCGAATTTATCGTGTCGACTCTTGAGATCATTCTTCGGAGTGGTGACCATGCTCTCACGCTTTGCAAATGCGTGTCGTTCATCTTCCAGCATTGGGATTCACTGACCGCCAATCCAGACGATCGTCTACGAGTTCTTGGCCTATTGTTTGACCCAGTCATTTTCGAGCGTCTTGTTCTTTTCTGGAGTCAGTCCGTTCGATCGTATGTTGTCCGGCTTCTTGTTTTCCGACTTTCTCATATCAAGAAGAGAGATGGGGCGGAGAGTGAACCAACAGATGCCGAATTGTATACGATTAAACTTCTCAATACACGACTTGAGGCAATTCGAGTTCGCCATGGGGAGATCGAGCCCTCTGTACTAGGGACTATTCTAGACGAAGAAGAGGACTTTCCTTCAGGGCAAAACGCTTCTGGTGAGAGTATAGAAACTGGGGGTGGGGGTATCCATCGAAGCAAATCGACTATCGCGATGGTTCCTCTGGCCAAACAACGCTCACCTCAACAGTCTGAAGAGGCCTTGTCTGCGCCCGCCAAAGTGGAACAACTCGATGCTCGAGCGCTTTCTATATCCACTGGTAGTAATTCAACAGACGGACTACCTTCGAGCCCTCTAGGCAAGGCGACCCAATGGTTTAAAAAGAGTTTCGGCGCGAAGAAGAAACGATCAGGCGGTGGGAAAGGAACGGCTTCACTAACGAGATCGACATTGTATGGTATCAACGAAGTCTCGGATGACCTTGAGATTGACCAGGATCCTTGTGCATCGCCCACTAAAACTACTTCTACTCGCTCATCTATGCTCTCTGCATCAGCGCCCGCTCCCAACGGTTCGACCCCCATATATGTTCCTTCTTCTACACAGACGCCTGTCCTTCTAGCCCCAACAACGACTTCTCACAAGCATGATCTCACTTCTCCCATAAGATCCTCGTTCGAATCTAGTTCTTCATCTCCCCTGAGTCCCCGCTTTTCAGATATCGAGCAGAGAAGCTTTAACCAACGACCCTACGGGTCATCTACCGTGTCCGCTCGAGCTCCTCTGGACGAACCATCCTCTGAGCTGGTTACCAACAATGTTTTCATCGTCTCAAACCCTGAGTCTACATCCCCCGACCTATCGATGACCCTTTCAGCTTGTTCTGGTGTATTCTCCTTTGATTTTGCGCAGACACCCGTGTCGGACTCATTCGATTCATCCAACCCAACTTCTTCGAGCCCATCAGTCCTTTCGACTGCTGAATCTTCTTCGAATGGACCGATTCTCGCGCCTGGCCACGTCTCGGCTACACCACGAATGAGTCGATCGTTTTCGAAACGATCTTCGTTGTTGACGCCGTTAGCTTCCACTCTGTTGGAAAGACTCGCCTTGTTGGGCGAAGAAGAAGAAAATGCATCGAAGCTGGAGAAGGAAAAGGAAAAGGAAAGGTTGAGTAAGAAAGGGTACGATAGAAAGCTTCATCCATATGCGATTAGGATGTTGGCAGAGTTGGAGGATACTATGGTCGAGTACAACGAGTGAGTGAAAGCTTCCTCTCTTCATTTTCGCCTTTCGATACCCCTGTGTAGAGACGAATTTTTCTGAATTTCTTGGCGATTTCTCTCTGTCTCTTTTTCTTTTCCCAACACGGTAGATGGTTTGGTCCTGATGGTCAAGGAACTCTATCAGGGGACGGACAACCCCCTCGACTTACAGTCGGATGGAGCTTTCACGACGAAGACGAGTGAAAGTATATTCTTGCTATTTCTTGTTACGTGTTGAACGTATCGGTCTCTTATTATCATATATATCCCTATTATCATCACTACTATATCTCTATAACACACAGTGTGTGTTTGCCGCAATCAGCCTGCTTAGCTGCCCCTCGTATATTTTTCATATCCTGATATTTATCCTATCACCGGTTCAACATAACATCACCCGTTCATGATCAAAAACTCGTTTTTACCCTTTTGCACTCTGCATATATATTTGCATTTATTCTCTACGTACATAACTCTTCCAGCTTCTTTGAACATCTCGTTCTCTCCAGACACATAACGATCCATCATTTCCCTCTCGTCCTGTCCTGTCCTGTCCTGTCCTACTCTGCCATGTACCCATACATCACTCTTGTTTCTTTTAGGGATCTTAGCTCGCTATGCCTATGCATCGTCTCTTTCGTGTTCTCCTTTCCGGTTGGGACTCATTTCGAGCTCGCATCGCGAGACTCGGTCGCTCTTTTTGCATATTGATTCAATATAAAGGGAAACACATATGAAAGGCGGCGAGAAGAAAGAGATCTATGTTCAGTTTTATAAGGAAAACAATATGAAGAGAAAAATCCCGAGTTGAGCGGTCAGAGAAGACTGGATATATGTTTTTAGTACATAGTTTCACAAGAAAAGATGAACCTAAATTCAAGAAAGGAAAGAGAGAGAAAATGCAAGAAAGGCAACTGTTGAAGGTAGCGTTATTGAGAGAGAATGAGAGAAGGTCTAGAAGAAAGAACCTCAAATCCAGGCGCTTAAAGAATCTGAACCTTGGGGAACTTGAACTGGGGTCCGACCTATAGACACAAAACAACAACGACAGTATCGATAGTTAACTCGCAGAACGTCGATGTTGTATAGATTCCCATACAAGAGATTGATATCTACGAACCTGTCCGACACAGATCTGACCGAGCTTGTGTCCAGCCTCGACACACTCGTCCAAGTTCTTTCCAGAAGCGAGAGCTCCCAAGAATCCACCAGCGAAGGCATCACCAGCACCGTTGGTATCAACGATTTGGTCATCGCTCAACTTGTTGACGGGGTAGGTCTTGGGGTTGGCATCACCCTCAGAGAGGTTGGTGGCGGCGACCGAAGGATCAGAAGAGGCAACGATGGTGGAAGAAGCTCCCTGGGTGATGATCACCAATCGAGGTCGGGAGGCGTTCTGCTTGGGGGCGTTGGCAATGGCCTTGGCAACGAATGCAGGCTCCTTGGACTATACATACCGTTGGTCCATGAAACAAACGCAAATCAGTAAAGAGCTGTTAAGTTGTTTTCAGCGAAAGTGGAGACACAAGACTGACGCTCAACCCGTGCGACTCGGCGTAAGCCTCTGCCTCAGACTCGTTACCAATAACGATATCGCAGAAGGGGATCATCTGGTCGACCTGAGCCTTGAAGAACTGGGGGATAAAGGGAGCGGACAAGTTCATGGCGAAGCACTATTAGAGAAAATGTAAAGGCTGTCAGTGTTTGATCACATCTTTCGGCGATAAGGCACGACGTGCAAGCGAGAAAGACGAACCTTGCCGGCGGAAGCAGACTTCTTGGCAAGAACGAGAGCGGACTCGATTCCGTGGGTAAGGAAGAAACCTCCCAAGTAGAAGAACTTGGCACCTTCGATCAAAGCCTCGACCTCAGGCGTAGCCAAGTGCTCAGGGGTGAAGGACTCGGCAGCCTGGAGAGTGGTGGTCAACGATCTAGTTGAGATATCAAGATACAACGAGTTTAGATAGCAACAACAATAGGAATCTATAGCAGAGTAGCATCAACACGAGAAGACCTTACCGGTGGTGACCAGTAATGACAACAGCACAGGCTCCAGTCTTCTGTCCGTTGAAGACCTGGTAGGCAGACTGGACACCCTCCTTGTCGTTAGCGGCTCGGAGCTGCTGGGCAAGATCGTCATCTCCGACGGCTCCAATGTAGGCAGCAGAGTTCTTGGGAAGAACGTACTGTTTACCTCAAATACGGTATGTTTGTTAGATCAACGGATGATGTTGGTTACTTGACAGGTTTGGGAACGATCAAGATACGTACGGCGGCTCCTCTGCAAGCGTTCTGAGCAGCTCCTCCGGCACTGTATCAATAAGGGATTACAAGGGATTAGTATTGTAACCTCCTGACAAGATAGATCAAAGATATCAACGAGTGCGTACACATAGACGGGGTTTCGCTTGACGATATCATCATAGCTAATCGATACGAGTACAGTCCACAAAAGAATGGAGATGGGCCTCAAGTTGAGCTCCCGAACGGTTTCATCAAAGGAAAAGAGCGTGAGGGAAAGACATACATGGACATGTGCTTCTCCTCAGCGAGGATAGCATCATTGGCCTTAAGATCGTACTTCTCAAGTATATCCTCACCATTGCTGACCTGGATATCAAGCTAGATTGCCATTCACCCAAGAGGGAAACACAGACGAGAGACCGAAGGGAGAGAAAAGCGATGAATCAATAGATGTTCTTCATCTCCTTTTTCTCTTGTTTCTCCCTCTCTCCCTGTGATTCTTTTCTGATGGGATTCCTTGACGAAAGCAAGAAGACAGGAACTCACGAGGGGGTTACCCATGCAGACAAGAATAGGAGACATGTTCGACTGTGAAGATGAAGAAGAGTGGGTGTGTATAGAAGATGAAGAAAAAGGAGTGGGTTGTAGAAAGAGAAAGGAGGGAAAAAATTAAAAATTTCTAAAGTTGATCGATCTCTCGCGTTTGTTTCTCTTTCTGCTTTGTTCAGCCAAAGTTCTTCGTTCCCTCATCTTTTCTCGTTGTCTTTTCCTCAACATTCTGGACACAAGAATATATCGAGAGATGGTTTCGAGGAGATAGTGCCCAGAGTCACATTCGAGGAGACATGCACTTAATCATATAATACATACAACAAATTAGATATAGAAAGTGGAGAGATGCACTGCATCTAATATCGATATTAAACACCTATCTCTTCTGCAGATAAACCGATGAAGGACAGAACGGATAGACAGATTTGTGTTCAAGTCCAAATTAGCAACATCCCGCGCTCACTCCTGAACGACTTTTGCTATCAGCTGATGAGTTTGCCGAGAGTTTGATTCCTGATGACTGGTTCGACAGTTTTCCAAGAGCAGCCCCAGATGGAGAATGTCCAGGTGTATAGACAATTCAGTAACAGTCACATCCTCCCTCGGAAGAGCTAGAACATACCTTGGATTTTGACGATGGAGTATCCCCTTTGAAGAGACCTTGGTTGATCTTCTGAAGGATCTCTCGGGCTAGGGAGAACGAAGTGATATCAAACAAAGCACATGAACGAAAGCGTCCGGTCAGACCAGACTAATTCCACTCGAAGATTTAGAAGGACATGAGCAACTCACCCGTTTTGTCGAAAGCCTTGTTAGCGCAATTCGTAAGACAAACTGTCAGATCTCGTTCTTCGCTGGCACAGACCTGTCCGGGTGGATAGATCGAAAAGAAGAAGACAGACCTCATTAACGCCCTCTCCGCTCTTTGCACTACATTCTAAGAACATCAAGCCTTCTCTCTCCGCAAACGCCTGTGCCTCCTCCCTAGAGACCTCCCGCTTTCCACTTCTCGGCTCCGAATTTTCCTCAGGTGCTTCGATCGCCGTCTTAGTGGGAGAGTCCAAATCAGATTTGTTTCCTAAGAGAATAATGGAGACGGATGGGTCTGCATGCGCCCGAAGATCTTTCAGCCAGAGTGGTAATTCTCGAAACGTTTGCGAACGAGTGACATCCTGTGGCGATTGCACCCCAGCGATCCCATAAGATGACGAAGTCAGACATCTACTTTGACACTTCAAATTAGACCGAGAAAGAAGTTGAGTACAGATAGACGAACATAGACGAGTAGTGCACCAGCTGCTCCTCGGTAATAGCTCTTGGTGATACTTCGAAAACTTGGCGATCCGGCAACATCCCAGCATTGAAGCTTGACCCATTTGGCTCCCTCTTCTTCATCCACCATCTGCCCTTCTGCCGCCGCTTGTTCTGTTGTACCATCTTCTTCAGGCTGTGCTACTACTGTTTGATCGGAGACAACTACAGTCTCTGCATCTCCAGATGGAACAGAAGGGGGAAGGAGCTTGGGAGGTAGAGGCGCGACGCGTAACAGTTTGGAACCAAACTCAACACCAATCGTAGGGTCGGGTGTTGTCAAGAATCGAGAGTCGGTGAGTCGGTATAGGATCGATGTCTTTCCTGTAGCTGCTTCACCCGCGATCACGAATCTAGATTTAAATGGAGGCAAGATGTATACAGAAAGAACGAATAAGAAGCCAGACGGGACGAGGATGAAAGCCAAGATACGAACTTCATGATACTACAAACAAACAGACATGATCATGATCATGATCAATATGTCTACGCGTATAACTCTGATATATAACAGAGGCAGTGCTTACTAGTCCCATGATGGAGAGCTCATCGTAGGATAATGAATGAGGAGTGTTAGATTCGCTTAGAGTGAGTGGAGGCAAGGAAGAAGAGAATTGAGTAGATTTAAACTGGGGTCGTTTCGCTACTCTTCTTGCCGACGTTATCATCCATCATCACCACCATTCTTCATCATCATCGTCGTCGTCAGCTCTGTCGTGACAATTCTCTGGATGACAGACAAGTGGGAAAGGATATGGTACGACATCGAATATATCCTGTTCAACTTCGTTCAGCCGTTTGACCCTATTCTCATCTTTTCTAAACATCTACAGGATCGCATTCACCATCTCGTTGATCTCGTTCATCGCCTATAGTTCTCAGATCTTCATCATCTGGCCGTTCTACGGAAAGAAATGGTCGATCGAGCTACTTCAGCTTCTGGTTCCTTTCAAGTATGATCTCCTCCCTCTCGGCAAGGCTTCGTGTGAGGTCATTCAGAGGAATCTCGATTGATCTCCTCGTTGTCTCAATCTTCTTCGCAGCGTCCTGGTGGGATTGATCTTTTGGTGCTACTATCTTTGCGTGACGACGGAACCTGGAGGGATACCACCAAACTGGGTATGATTCAACATTCTCCTAATGATGAAACCGTCTGCATTGCATAGTCCTTACGCACTGGCGCAATTCTTATTGAAGGAACCGGACCTTTCCTCGGAAGACGTTGAGATAAAGAAGCTCACAGGAGGTCCTCGATTCTGTTCGAAATGTTCAGTCTACAAACCTCCACGAGGTGCGTCTTTACACATTTCATCTTGTATCTCTAAACAGATTTGACTCAGTACGTTCTTGCATGATTTCTCAGCTCATCACTGTAGGAGATGTAAACGGTCTGTCGCCCATCTTCCTTCGTGTCTATTCTATCAGGGAGTTCGACTGATGCTGGCCCTATGCTTCGTCATGGTTGACTACCATCAGATGCGTTCTCCGAATGGACCATCATGTTCGCGAATTCTATGCACTGAGATGATATTGCGTTGATTCTCATATTCACAACACCTTGCTCCTTGTTCTCTCTTTTCATGTTCTCTCCGCCTTAGTGTCCGTGGGTGGCGAACTGTATTGGGCATCACAACTACGCATTTTTTGTCCGGTTTCTGACATACGTGGTCCTAGCGTGTAAGTTCCTCAATTGTATTCTTCCGAGACTCTAATTCTATCTTGGATGGTGTCCAAAAAGAAGTTGTCCGTCATTTGTTGATGAAACTCTGAGACGGGGCTCTTCATAGGCACATATCACTTCTGGATGATGACGTATAGGGTATGGGATTTCGCTCAAGGCGGAGAGAATACCTACCTCGTTCGTTCAATCTTCTCTTATCTTTCCTTCTTCGTGAAACATGTAAGATGTGTGTCGCTAACACTCCGCTTTCCGACTTGAATTAAATGGTGTTGATGGCAAAACAGCAAGAACCAACAGCGACAGAGGTCGTGTTAACGGTATTCAACTTTGTAGCCTGCGTGCCGGTATTAATCTGTGTGTCCATGATGACGTGAGTTTCGTTGTTTCTTCTTCTCTTTTTCTTCCTTCTTTCTTCTTCTGAGACTTAAGGAGAAAATTCAGTATGCAAGAGAGAGTTGGTTGAGCTGAGCACTGACCTCATTCGAAAACAGAATATATCATTATTGGTCACTCTGGTCAAACACAACCACGATTGAAGCATGGGAAAAAGACAAGGTGACTTTTCCTCATAAGATTCCTCTGAAAGTCAATAGCTCAATGTTCAGTTTGTCTACCCTTCTTAGGTAGCGACATTGATCCGTCGAGGTAGAATTAAGGATATAAGATATCCATACAGTATCAGTCCCTGGTTCAACATAACTTCCGTGCTTGGAAGTTCCCCTCTTGTTTGGTTGTTCCCATGGACAAAGACACCTGGCGATGGGCTCTCTTTCGAGATCGCCGATGGGACAGGTGAGTGGGTTAGCTTCCATCGACGAAAGGTAGATGAGGAGGGGGCGAAGGAGAAAGAAAAAAGAACGGAAAAGGAGATAGGAAGAGACAGAAGACGGGCCGGTCGATTGAGGCTGTCGGGGTCGGTGGGAGGTGCTGCGGCTGTGATGGTGGGCGCTGTGGTAAGCGCTCTCCAGGGTGGAACGGAACCTCAGAGGAGGAGACCTGGTGGATGCGAGACCGAGACCGAGACTGAGGAGAATACAGGATTGACAACAGGTTGGATGGGTGAGCAAGCCGTCTGAGGCTTTGGAGTGGAGAAGAATCGAAGAGGGAGGAAGGAAAGGATATCAGAAGGTGAGTTCTCTGTCATTTCCATGTGAAGAACAACGTGAGCAGGGACTGCACATGCGAAAGTAAAAGGGGGTAACCCCTTTGAATGTTTTCTCCTCTCTCTCCCTTCCCTGATAGCAACCCTCAACTTGATTCTTGATGATTCAAAGATATCAAACCCATCTGTGCATCATCCTGACGCATCACACTCTTGTGCTTCTCTTCTCTCCTACTTCTTTTTCTCTATCTACTCTACCAACTTACACGCAGGTTCTTACCAGGCGCTTACCTGGCCGCCACCTGATCCATCATATGTTTCCTCCCGACCGAGGAGGATGGCCGAGTACGGGAGGACCGAATCATCTCATGGGTTTGTCTATGGTCGGGACATGTTGAACCCTGCGCTCCGACCGACATCCAGTCGGTTCCGTCCTAAATCTGAAGCGAGGCAACAGGCCCGGGAAGGAGATTCTTCTTTAGCGTCCACCCGAGACGATGATGGATGGTCTGATGAGGAACAAACAGAGGACCAAGATTGGCAAGAGGGAGAAGATGATGACGCCCCGCTAGGTTTGAAGATCAGAAGGGGAAGCGAAGGTTACGAGGTTAGACCGAAGGAGTATGGCTCTGCCGGAATGGATCGGAGCTGGGAACTAGAAAGAGAGGATCTCGTCAGACGGTACGAGGCTCGGCGGGTGTGATATGTAATGATGAACGGAAGAGTTACGACACGTGTTTAGTTAATCATCAAAAGCAGCCAACTTGGTTAGGGTTATGAAAGTGATTGATACCCTAATCAAGGATTACGATACGTCAAAACATAAATGTACTGATGCACCCGAGGACAACGAGTGTGACAAAGATCTAGGCCTCAGGGCCGACAAGACGTGGAAATTGATTTTTTGCCTGCAGCCTCGAGCTGCTGCGCATGACCGCAAGGCGTAAGCTGACGTCTCGATCATGATCGATAATGCGATCAGACTCCGCGAATGACACACAGGCACGAGATATCCGCAGCAGGTGCGTCTACCGTTCTTGCTCAGAAAACACGTACGTGTTCGCATGCCTGTCTATGCATACGGCCTCTTTCCCCAACATTCTGTCGAGCTCCTCCATCCGGTCGGTCTTCCCTTTTTTCCCTCCGTTCCTGTTTGCCCCTCCTCTCATTCTCCCTCTCCCCCACATTCATACTCGTTCGAGGCAGATCATCTGGTTCGGTCATCTCAGATACACACTCCTCCAATCTTAGACGCTCCCTGTAAGTCCAAACGGATGCTCTTGTTCATAAAGTCCTGGCCTGCTTGCCTTCTTCGTTATTCGCTAAAGCTTTTGTGTGTATGATTGTGTGTTGTGCGTATGTGTGTCAGTCAGCTTACATTCTAGATAGATTCAGCCGTACTCCTATCGTTGCATTCATCTTGGGTCCTTGCATATCCACTCAATTAAACTCATAGGCTGGGTCCCTCTGATAGTCTATCTTCCAGACGCAAACACGCACGCAAAACGTATACACTATCTTTGATCTTGCCCATTCAAATCGGTCGTTGTTCCCTCTCCCGTTTTTCTGGTGAAGAACTGGTTTCCAGAGTTACGAGTTTGCATCTATCTGCATACACATCCATACACGCGCTCTCGCTCTCGGTGAGTTCTTGTTTTGTTTTATTTATCTCTCTGATTTTCTCAACACCATTCGCTTCTTTCCTCGTCTTCGTCCCCTCCCTCGTCTTTCGGGCTATCTTGAAATCCTGGAATTTCCAAGAATCAACGAAGAAAAAGAAGGAAAAAGGCCCGCAATTAAGGTTTATTCCGCTGTGCGTCTCACGTAAGAATTCTTTCCATTGGAACTACTCTGCCGGTAGATCTGCGGGGATCTTCAAAAGCAAACACACGCACGGAGCGGGTGACGTCCGAGAGTAGGCCGTCATAGTTCTTCTGTGTGTACGACGTGTTGTGGACGCATTGTTATGGACCGGTCCGGATTGTGAACAGTCCGACGAGTTCTAGGTCTTAGGAACACATCCTTAATTTCTTGGTGTCTCTACAAGAGATGGACGGTCAGGAACTGAAAGGAGCGGCAGGGCACTCTGGTCGTCCGTCCCGTCCTGTCCTGTCTTTAATACTCCAATCAACAGATCGTTCCCAGTTCCCGTTCTCCTTTCCTCTCGGACGTCCATCCTAACTCCTACTGCTCACTCTTTCTTTCATCTACAGTAAAAAAAAACATCAAGTCAATCATTCTTACTATCCTCATCTTCATCCTTCACGCTTCATTCTCAGGTCATCTCAACGATAAATTATGCCTTACGTCTCGCCTCTGCCGTCCCCAAAGATTAGAGATCCGACCTTGTACTCTGCCGTGCCTTTGTCCTGTCCGACCACCGACACTATCACCACCAATACCATGCTCGCTCCGAGTCAGCCAACACCTCCCCGTAGATCTTCCTATCAGCATTCTCCCAACTCCAGATCAGCCCACCGATATGTCTCACCGGACGTCGCACCACCCACCTTTCAATCCGGTCCCATGCCTGGGTTACCCAGACGAGCCAAAAGTCACGGGTCTCCTAGTCCGGCGAGGGCGCCAGGGCCAGGGATGACCATCCCAAGGAGACAGTCTGCAGACAGGACGATTGGTAGAGAACTCTCCCCCGTTCCTCCTCCTCCTACTACTACTACTACTACTACCGCTCCACTCAGCTCCCCGTCCTCCTCTCCTTCTCCTTCCTCATCTGCCACTGGTCTCGGACTGTCCCTTAATTCACCTGCTTCTTCGGCCCCATCTTCTCCTTTATCCGCACCAATCCCCAGACGAAAAGTAGCCTCACCTGCCGGCGGTCAATCGACTAATATCCTCAACAGGCGAACCGGCTCGGCCGCCTCCCTCCTCCGGGTCGACATCCCGAGCCCGCCGAGCGGTGGC
>MVAH01000042.1:0-100749 GCA_014825575.1 Phaffia australis | reverse complement strand
ACTATCAACTGTCAATCTCCATATACCAGAACCATCCATGTCTTCAGAAACGGCTTCGAACGTTCTTTTTTTCTCTTTTTTTCCTTTTCTCTTCTCTCTTTTAGATCGGAAAACATGGATAAGGGGAGAACGTTGTTACATCGAGGAGACACTCTGGTTTTTACAGTGAACAACAAGACGAAGTTTAAAAAAAAAAACGAATCGATGAGACGATGAAATAGACCATAATGGGTTGGGAAGTAGTGAGATGAGATGAGATGAGATGAGATGAGAATGAAGTAAAATGGAGCTAGCGAGGGAGAGACAGAACGTTAGAAAGAGTAGAAGGACGGGCAGTACAATGGTTGGGGCCGGGGAAACAAAAGGAAAAAAAAAGGAAAAAGTTGTAGATCCATGAGGATAGGACGGAGAAACGAAAGAGCGAGCGAGCGAACAAAAAAGAAGCGAGTAGGAAGAGAATCAGATATTTGTGTGCACAGCGAGAAAACGAGAATAATACAAACTCGTCTTTTCTCCCTTATCAAAAGAGAAAGAAGGCCGAGGGAAGACAAGAAGAAACCCAAGGGCCACCTACAGAAACCACATCGAAAGGGCCCAAAGAAGAGAAAAAGAGAAAGAGAAAGAGAAAGAGAAAGAGAAAGGATGTACAAGGATGCATGTTCGAAACAAAGGGTTACCCAAATCAACAACCGAATGAGAACAAAGCAGGAGAACATCAAAGTAGCGGCAGGAACTGCCTGTTTTTCGTTTCCCAAAAATAATGAAATAAAATAAAATACAATGGATTGTTTAGAGAACAAGAATCTCCAATTTACAGACTCATCGAGGAGAAAAAGAGACGTACCCAATAATCAGACTTGGTAGATCAAAGATCTATGTAAACAGCCCACCCAACACAAGAATACGACAAAAACAAGCCATTGGCGATCGCACACATGGGGCCTGGAAACAGTGTAGATGAAATTGATGGTACGTACGTCTTTCTTGATCGAGAAACAGGCAGAGCAAGTCACGGGTCGACCGTCGGGAGAAACCAATGTACACGTCAAATCAAACGAAGGGGACGTTCCCTCGAAAGCGCATTTGGTAAATAGCTCGCCGTACTCCAAGAAGCTGATCGAACCAGACCAAAGACGACGAACAAGACGTAGTTTTCAGTAAATACAAGCTTTAGAGGAGAAAGGATGAAGTAATAATTTGAACTAACCTCTGCTTCTCCATAATTTCCCATATATGTTTTCCCTCCCAGTCATCCAAAAACCTTCCTCCCTCCAATTCTGGCTCGTCCTCCCGATCTCCGAACAGAAGCTCTCCTTCCGCCCATTCTGTGAGGATACAGAGCTCTGGGGACGCAGCCACGATCTCGCCCGTCCGCCTCCAGATGGCAGTCGGGGTACCTGTGAGTGGAAACAACGTGCTTGTTAAATCGGACAACGAAGCCAAGAGGGCCTCTTCGAGCAAAATATCCTGGAACGTTGTATGATTCGCACTGTATACCCACAGCCCCGGACGAACGGAAGATAGATAGAGAAGGGGGGGTTAGAGCGTCGTTCAAGTGAGAGGACTATGAACGATCGGAGAGTGAACTTACGACATAGACAGCATCTTTGGTCGAAATTCGGCTATACTCTGAACCAATCTCATCGCGTCCATTTCACCATATCTATGCACCCAGAGAAGAAAGGAGGCAGATTGGTCGGTTAGACCAAATTCTCTAAAGAAACAAAACGCGTTCGGAGAATAAGGACACGGCAAACGAACCTTTCCCTCGCAAACTTGATCATTCGACGGTATGTTTTTCCGTACTAACAAGCAAACAAAGAGTGAGCATAAGATGTGCAGATAAAGTGAAATGAAAGAGTCTGAAGAGGATATATGGAAGAAGAGCACGAACCTGGTAGGGCTGAGTAGCCCTTCTATCTGCCACTTTTCGTGTTCGTCCATCGATGATTTTACTCTGTTCTCCACTTGTCCTGCCTTTCATCCCATCCGCTCTGAGCCGTTCGTCATCATTGTCTCCTTCGTTTCCTGGTCGGAAAAGACTATCCGACTGTCTCGCTGAGCCCAAAGGTCTCTTGCCTTCTATAGGCGGAGGCGTCCTGTTTCCTGCTAGATCTGATTGAACTTGACCGGACAATTGTAATTGCGGGCCATAAGAAAATCCGGCCGGTTGACTTGACTGCAATGGGTTCACAGGAGCGTACTGAGGCTCAAGCCCTGATGAGGTCGAGAATTGATTCATCCGCGAATCGATTTGGGATGGGTCGGGTTGAGTAGATGAAGCAGACGTGGCATTCTGTGCCTGTGAAGGCGGTAGTGAGGACTGCTGCTGCTGCTGCTGCTGCTGTGGTTGCGATGATCGCTGTTGATGTAGAGACAGCTGGTTTCTCCAAAACAAGGGGTCCCCACTCTGAGACCATGAGCGATCGATGTCTTGTTCCTCCCGCGTATCCGTCGAAGGTATCGATCGGATATCGGACGAAGCGAACTGGTGTTTTTGAGCGAAATCTTGAGATGAACTAAATAAAGCCGATTGGTTGGGGTAAGCCGGATGTGAATTGAGAAGCAACTGTTGGTGTTGCTGTTGCTGTTGCTGCGACGAGGCTGATGCCGGTCTATGAGACGGTGGTTGGAGAGGAGGAGGTCCCGTTTGTGATTGTGTTGCTGCAAGTCGTTGGTCTCGATGTTGGGCGAAGAGTGTCGCGATAAAGCCAGGAGTGAGCGGATCTGAGGAAAGAGCGCTTGCTGTTGAACTACCGGATAGACGGGCCGGTATGGCGGGTATCCTCGACAAGTCATCTGAAGGATTGGCTGGGTTGAATCCTGCCGAGAGAGGTGGTGGGGACAGTCGAGAGTTTATGGAAGATGGTTGAGTATCCTTTCCGTTTTCCCAACCTTGATCACCTTTGTTCTCATTCGGACTACGCTGGTACTCGTTCTTGCCCACAAACACTTTAAACTCATCCGGAATTGGCTTTGCCTGGAGGTTGGTGAATGGTTGGATGATCCTGGATGGGTCCGGACGAGATTTCTCTGTAGAATGACAAGCACGAGAAGATGAAGGTGGATTGAACGTAAGGTTCTTCACTGACAAAGGAGACGGTGTATGTTGGTCCCCAGAGTGAACGGACGATGGGCCCACGGGTAGCGGTGGTGGCTGCGCGATATTGGCAGAGGTCGACAGTCCGTCGACGGTCGAGGTTTTCTCTCCCGATTTTTTGATGAACACATTCGGTTTTGAGTTCGACTTTTGTTTGGGGACTGTCTGGTAGGTGGCCGCTGAGCCAGTCACTCGCTTTGATTTTGGCCCGCCAGATGGTTCGGCTTGCTTGGCCAATTTCAAAGCTTCGAGTTCTTCAGGAGTGAACAAATAGCGAGCCTTTTTCTTCTCTCCCTCGATGCATGGTTCATCTCGTTTGTGACATCTGACACAAGGTCTCGTATCGGAGCATGTGAGATGAGCTTGAGTGAGAGAGTGAGAAAGCAAAGCATGCCGGATGGCGAATGGTCAGCTCGTTTGTGTTCACCGTTGTAAGTGATCTTTCCCCATCACAAAGAAGAAAAAGAAAGAAAATGGATGGACAAAAGGTATGCACACCCTTTTGACAACTCAGGCAAGCTAGACGACAACGATGCGGATCCCAAGACAGAAGGCAGCAAAGGAAAGACAGAGAGTGAGTTGATAAGCTGATTCTCTCTCGAGTCAAAGGAGAATTAATCTCGGAGATTAAACCAAACGGGAGTAGTAATTTGCTCGGCCAAAGAGGATACGTCAAATTCGAAACAATGCACAAACCTCTACTGGTCTTTCTCTTTTTGGCAGACTTGACGAATTCCTGTGTTTGAACGTTCGAAGCCGTTTCTGAAGACATGGATGGTTCTGGTATATGGAGATTGACAGTTGATAGTCTTGAGAGGAAGCCCAGACGTGTGTTCTTCGAGTTGGATGTGACTGGGACTTTTTCTCTTGACCTAAATAGAATGGCAAAGGAAGAAGGAGGATAAGATTGACGCGTCCGTTGATCTTTGGGTGGAGAGTTCCTTCCAAGGACACTCTCTTTCTCTTTCTCTTTCTCTCGGGATTCATCCAGATCACCACGATCCTCAACAGGGTACCCAACACACACTTGGCACATATAATAAACTACTCACTCTGCGCTTGATGAAGATGATCGTCGTTTGTGTTCAATCGCGTTGGGTGGTGTTACATCCGCTCCTGATGGTTACAACTGGCAGAAGGCCACGTGAGTTCGTCAGACGATCCCGCTTGCTGGTTCAAAATA
Organism: Phaffia australis; assembly: GCA_014825575.1. Classification (NCBI taxonomy): domain Eukaryota; kingdom Fungi; phylum Basidiomycota; class Tremellomycetes; order Cystofilobasidiales; family Mrakiaceae; genus Phaffia; species Phaffia australis. The sequence goes on along the minus strand of MVAH01000042.1, from coordinate 96,466 downwards.
CATGATGTATGTGTGTAGGTGCACTGTGTGTAGGTGCACTGTGTGTAGGTGCACACCTACACAACCTACACACGCACATACATGTAGTCCTTGATGGTTGTTGAATGAGCTGCTCACAGATATTCCGTAGATTTAGCAGTGTTGTCGCTCCTCCTCCTCAATGCAAAACTTCAACAGGTCGCACTATCGTCTCTGACCCCTACGCCGCTTCTCGGACTGGATGGGCCGTATATCTATTGGACTTGCTCACATCCACCGGATCAAAATCTGATGATCATCGAATGCAGATTGACATTGCCAGACTCGAGGAAAGACAGTTTCTTATGTTGGCGAACGGATGGAATAAGACAACATAGAACAGAGAGAAGCGCAAAGACTGAAAGAGTACATGCTAATCGATACATAAGTGACCGTACGTTTTTGCTTCATATGTTTCATCAACACCAGTGATACCCATTCCCCTCAACCCCTTATGACCTAGTGAACAAAAGAAAGTGATCGACCCTCGACCCGCTATTCGTCCTTCTTGTCTTCATCCTTCTTATCTTCGTCCTTCTTGTCGTCCTTCTTCTCTTCCTCGTCCCGCTTCTTCTTCCTTGGGGCATCCTGGTGATCCTGAATCTTGTTTCCATCGTCGTCCAACAGATCAGAGTCCTCCTGGATGGTCGCGTTCAATTTGGTTCAAACAAACGTATGTTTTTGTCGGTACAACATCACAAGAAAGACAACGAAGAGAACAGACAAGAGAAACAAACCTTGGCCTCTGCCCATTTCGGTTTACCATCGTGCACCAGCTCGACCCGCCTGTCGTAAAAGATATGGCACTTTACTTCGAATGCCATGGCAGTGTCTCTATCGGTTCGGATCCCTTCGACCAGCGTAGGGAATACCAAGCACATGTTTCGACCTGCCAAGAAAAAAAAAAGACATCGCCAGACGTTTAAGTCAACTGTAATAACACGGACAGGTCCGTATCCAATGGCATACGGATAGAGGTAGGCCACCGAGAGAGAAATATGCAAGACTGCGAACGAGTGATAACGGACCTTCATCCATGATAGGAGAATGACAGTCTGAGCAAGCTACCTTGCAAGGCATATCATGTCTGTTCTCCTGAGTCTTTGAGTTGTCTTTGAGTGCAAAGGAGATCCCAAGAGACAGAGCAGAGAAAAATCGGTTCTGACCCAGTCAATACAGATAATAAGAGCTCAGAAGGAGCAGAACTCAACTGACAGAACTGCAGGTAATCAAGAGACTCCTCGTCAAACAAGATGTTGTTTTTGGGGAAGATTGCAGCCCATTGGTAGGGAGCTCCATGAAGCTGCTGGCAAGTGGTGCAGTGACAGTACTGTTCGATCGATATGATCCGAGGGAGAGGGTGAGTAAAGGATACCAAGATAAGGGAGTTGTATTCAAGAGGTCATGCTCATCAGGAGCTCTTACTTTTGAATCCAAGGCGTCTGTCAAAATTCATGATTTCGGGTTGAAGAGAAAAAATCAAAGGGCCAAGATAAATCTCTCGAGACAAGATATCGCACAAACCTAGAGCCAGATCGAAAGAATGGTATACAGAAAGCAAGACGCTGAACACGAACCTTTGATAGAAAATCCCCATTTGACCTTGTTGCAGAAGCATGTACCCCGGTGAACGTTGAAGTCTTTTGGCTTCAACCCGGTTTCCTTATCGATCACGTATGGTGCTGAGTTTCTCCATTCTTTCTCTGATTCAGGCATGCTTCTTTCTTTTCGATATGAGGGAGGTGTTTCGAAAGTGATAAGTGTTTGTTTGGAAAGAATGAGGAAAGAAGGGAAGAAAGAAAAGAAGGAATATAACTTTGTGTATCTTTATATGAGACTCGAAACGAAATTTCCTTTCGCCTTTGCACCGAACCATGCTCCATCGTCATCTCTCACGCAACCCCTGGCGGCGAGACAAAGCCAGAGAGTGTAGGCAACTCTGTACGGGCCAGATCGACGATCGAGGATGGAACACACGATTCTGATATCCAATACATCAGATACGATGACGTTCGTATTAAGAACGGGCTGTGTTCGGGGTCATGTCACGTGATAATAAACTATGAACTATCAGATACCTGGCTCTTACTGCTATCTATCAATGCTTTCAGAAACCTCGGCTGATGATGGTCGATATATGGTCCTTCTAAACTAGGGTAGCCTAATGATTTCGATTTGTGACGTCCTCAACCTCAGTTGTCATCTCAGTCTCGCCCGATCGAATATTTGGAACTTTTCCCCTGGTTTTCCTAATAGTGAAGGGCTAGGTGCAGCATATTGCGCGATGCGTTCACGTCTCTGTCTTACCAAAGTCTCAGAGCAAACATAGAACATGACGACTTTGTGCATGCACTTATGTGGGTACCCTGCATTTTATATCAATTAGACAAACTAGAGAAGAGAAACTGAAGGAAGACTTATTACAGATTTCTAAGCTAGAGGGCTATATAAACGAATAAACAAATCAGTTGAGGAAGAGGGAGAGAGAGAGAAATACAGATGTGCGCTTCGAGGAAAATCAATTAGATTAATAGGTAAATCAGGCCGATCGTCACCGACCGAATCACCTTCCAGATAATTTTCCCTTCTGCCTATTTAAAAGAGAACAAGACGATCAAAACAACGTAGATTTCGGGGAAGAGGAACATCCCTTAAAGGCCGAGGGTGGAAGTAAGGGAGTCAAGTCCAAGTCCGGAGAGGAGGCTGGTAAGGCCGCTGGTTCCGGAAGAAAGTCCAAGTCCGGAAAGGAGACCGCTGAGGAGACCGCTGGATCCCAAAAGTCCGGTGATAGTAGAGATCAAGCCAGAGACGATCTGAAAGAAAAGAGTTTGAACGAGTTTGGTTAAAACCGGTCATCGGAAAGCTCGCCTTCCTTGCTCATGAAGATCTCGGAGAACAAAGTAAACTCACGGTGTTAGCGTTTCCGAGAAGGCCAGAAAGGTTGGTGCTGAAGGATGGGTAGAGAAAGGATTGTTAGAATGTGGAATGATATAATCTGTTGAGAACTCAACGTGAATACTTACTCGGTACTGTCCTTAAGAGTGTCAAGAATGGTGGTGACAGCGTCTAAGCCAGTGGAACCGGAGGCGCTAGACAATCCGGAAGTAAGCGAGCTAAGTCCAGAGACGACCTGGGTGATGATGTTCTGGAGGTTGGTAGCCGAGGTTCCTCCGCCAAGAAGCCCACTAAGAAGCCCGCCGAGTCCAGAGGACGAACCGGAGGCGCTCGAAGCGAGCGTACCAGAAGTGGCTTTGGCCGAACCGAGCTGGCTGACAAGCTCAAGGGCGGTGTCTAGGAGCTCGTAGAGAGGTTCACCGACCAAAGGAATGTCCTCTAGGGAAGAGATGATGGTGGAGATCTGGTCGCCGGTCAAAGCGCTGGTCAAGCCGGTGACGGTCGAGATGAGTCCGTCGGTGCTGACAGTACCGTTGACGTTGAGGAGGGTGGACGTGTCGGTACCGCTGACGATAGACTCGATGGTGGACACCAAACCGGTCACGATCGGGAGCAAAGAAGAAGTCAAGCTCTGGAGGCCGCTGGTCGCAGAAGAGGTCGTGGAAGAGGCCGTGGAAGACGATCCGCTGAGGAGACCGCTGAGGAGACTTCGGTCTTCAACCACAGGCGCAGGAGCTGCGAAGACGGAGGATGCTCCGAAGAACATAGCCATGGCAGGAAGGACGAGCATTGTGTGATCGAGGTAGTTAAAATGAGGGTGAGGGTGTAGGAGTGAGAGTGGGAGTGAGAGTGAGGATGGGAGGAAGAAAATATCCAGACACAACTCGACCCAGACCGTCCTATTTATGCTCATTTTAGGCATCAGATGGGGTTCTTGTCCAACCGATCTGATTCGTTATTGCAGCTGAGCGAACATCACAGGAAACCTTCTTTCCTATGTGGGTTCACCCCATTCCTCATCATGTTGGGGTAATGTGACGACGAAGTTTGAGAGATGAGAACTCGGATGTCAAAACTTAAGCTAACAAAAAGAGACAAGAAGTGAAACTAATTGAAAAGGAAAGAAAGAGGAAGCGGAGCGTTGAGTCGGATTCATCAACCTTGCCTAGACAAGTGGATTTACCTGAAAACAATTTGGTCTGATCGTCAATCGGATCCTGTTGGTGAGGCCATAGAGAGAGACATGACGAGTGAACGGATGAGGTCAAAGGAAAAGTCAACAGAACAGAAGAAAAGCTGACGTGATTAGCATGAAACGAACATATGAACCCATTAGCTGGCCTCTGAATCAAATATCAAGAGAGAAAAGGTTTAAGTTGGCTTGCTGAACATGCTGACTAGTCGAGGATTTCTTTTTGGTCTAAGCTCAGACGGAGGGAGGAAGGAGGAAATGACCCAGATCCAAAAGTAAACAAAATTAGACATAACGTTTAGGTCTGTCTCTCCGGAAATGTTCATCTTGGAGATTATGTCAAAGATACAGTGGACCAGCCAGTCACTGATGACGAACTTTGTGTATGGTTAGACTGGGGAAAGTAAGCTGAGTGAGTAGAGTGAGTGGTGTCTGATAATTGCCGGATGGAACAGAAGAAACTTGTTTGGATTCGGGTTATATTTGATCAGCCCACCAGCTCGGCCCGTCGAAGCTTCCCTTCTACTAGACGATCGCTTTTCCTCGAGCTTGTTATCCTTGTGTTCTCGGAAAAGTCAATGAAGACGATCACCAGTTCTACCGTCCTGCTCCGATGTTCTTCTTCTCCTCTGCCAACAACAGCGGGTCAGTCAGATCTCGATTCAAAGTCGAAGATTCGGGAAGTTAAAAATGTATAAGCGAGGAGCTCAGTAGGAGGCATAAAACTATAACTGAATAAGTAGGCAAGCTAAGAAAGAGAGGACCAATCGATATACATGATGTCTTCGACCTCTGTTCTTCCGAAGAGAAATTTATAGTTTTGGGTTCAACAGACTGACCGATCAGTTGAGAGAAAGTGTGAATAGAGATTTTTGGGATTAGCTTAATTTGACCTCACGTGCACTCGTCCGCAGTCGTGATCGTCGTCGGTTGTTCCGGCCCGTTCAATCGAGTTCAGCTTTGGAACAACCAGAAGTGACCGAGTTGGTCCTCCTTAGTCTGGTCTCTTCATTTCTCTGTCTCGTCACATCGCCTCACTCTCCGTCTTACATTCGTCAGAGAAAGACAGAGCATACATCAATCATACAGAGAACGTTCGTCCGTATCGATATTTATGTTCTTCTACGAACGTTCAACGAATCTATATCTGGGCGCAAAAACAGTGTGCGTCCTTGAGCATGAATCAAGATGGGGGAAAGAATTGCGAAGACTGGAGAGAAGCGAGATTGTCAAGATGACGCCCAACGGATAACCCTAGCAACGAGGCTTTGTTGAACAGTGTTCAAGGTTTAGTTTCCAAACAGCATTTAACTCTCTCAAGCCCACCAACCTTCCCAAAGCGCACATCGCCTGTTTCCCCATCGATCTGCGCTTGTTCCTAAATCGCCCGGGCTGAGTCCATCTAATTCGCCCTGACTGAGCCCATCGACCAGGTCAACTCCGTAACTCGAACTGGCCGTGCCATTTCCTGTGGAGCCACCCTCTGTTAAGGGGCAGCGAAAGCCGAGAAACACCGGACAGAGCCTGTCTACGATGTAGCATGTCTCCAAGCAGGGTAAGAGTTCTTGATAAGTGTACGAAGGTGGAGACAACACGCTCGTCGATATACGTGGGCTGCTAGGCGTCCGTTCGATCAAGGCCGGTGGATCAGAATCACTTGCTGATGAAGCCTCTCCGCACTACCGAGTAACGAAAATGAACATGCCCTTTGTTTCAGTACTTGACTCAAAAGAAAGTTATATATAAGAAGGAAGGAACTAAACTCGAGGAAACAAAGAGCCGCAAAGCCAGTTGCGATAGACAGAGTAACAGTCCTGACAAGTACTGACAGGCGAGTACAAGTCCCTGCCGCAAGCCATCGTTCCCAAGGTGGCCGAAAAGCTGGCAAGCATCTCCATCAAGGTGTCGTTAAAGAGCGAAGGAAGCGACGTCACCACTGGGGTTGATGCTGAACCGTTGAACGAGACCGCCGCCGCATAATTGATAGTTGGGCAGCCCTGAATGGAGTGTACTAAAGGACAGGGAAATTCATCTACCAAAAGAGAAAGAGGCCGTTCCAGTATGAGAAAGAGTCAGGGAGTCAACTAAAACGATGATCTCGGACGCAAAAGCAGACGCAGAATCAATAAGGATCCTCACCTTGTTTCATCCGAAACATGATAGGTCCACTCAGCTGGCCGGCACCAGCGACACCGACCGAGACCGAAGTATCCATGAATGACCAGATCGTATAGTTTTCTCCAGCCTTTAACCCTGCGATCTCCGTGCCTGCACCTGAACTCATCACCACTTGCTCTCTCCAGCCATTCTCCGTTGCATTCAATACAACAGTTCTGTCCTCCTCCAGGAGCTTTACTCCTACAGAATCCCAGATCGAACGAACGAAACATGTCGAGAGCGACATACCGGAGGACACGTTGAAGGACGAAGTCGGGATCACATACAATGTCTGGTTTGGAACTGAACTCGGTGCGTTCTGTTCGAAGATTGGTGGAGGAAGGGTATAATTCGGATACGTCTGTTGAGCCACAGTACCGTTTGCTGAGCTGAATGAAGGTGTGAATACTAGTGCATGAGAATCGGTCGTATCGCCTAGTACCGGAAGACTCTCCGTTATCGTATGAGGAATTCCTGAGTTGAAAAGATTGAATTTAAGAAAGAAAGAACGCCCCAACAGTCTGGTCTCAGCAGATGTGTTTCTCTCCTTTCTGAGCTTCCTCTTATTTATCAAATTTTTTCTCTCGAAAAAGGAAAGGCTTTCGCATCTTTCGAGATCACGAAGGACTCACCAGATGAGCTTATGCCTATCTCTACATACCCACCTCCACTCGTCTCGGCCAGGTTGACGTTCGACCAGACAGAAATCGATAGCTCTACGCCTTCTGTCTGCCACCCTGTCCAATTTCCATAACCTCCTGACAGACTTACCCACCACACCCCGGCTGTCGGACTACTTTGCCATCCATCCGAGGGCGAGTCTGAGTCCCCTAGTTTGGTGAGGTAAGCAGATGAAGGTACCGATACCTTTGAAGAGTTGCTCACAAAGATCGAAGGGAAAGCGTCCGACTCGGAGAAGGCCGAACAGAACGAGAAGCTCAGGTAGACACTCTCTGGCTGCTTGTCAGTCGAGTTGGTAGAGGCTCCAGCAGTAGCAGACCCGTTGGTCGACAAGAGTAGCGGAACGTCCAGTGAAGAAGAAAGAAGATAAGTGTTGAGTGAAGGGATCGAAAGCTGAACTGTCTGATTGGTGACGACCGATTGGGCCAGGCAAGCCGAGCATGCCCAGGCGAGAGTAAGGACAGATTTGAAAGAGAAAAACAGTCCAGACGAGGACCTAGCTCTTCGCGATATTTCCGGTGGTCTCGTCAGAATGGAGCATGGACTTGTATCGTCAGAACGCATATTGCGAGAAGAAGACAAAAAAGGAGGTTCAAAGTTGAAAGTGCACGTTGAACGTTGACAGACCCTCAGATGACATCTCGCGGCTGATTTTAGACAAAGGAAGAGAATGCGGATACAGCCTCCATTGATAAACAGACAATTACGAAGGAAACCATGAGACAGAGTCGATACTGACGAGAACAAAACACACAGATGATATACAAACAATAACAAGAAACCAGACACAGACACAGAAGCTACATGTGAAAATAATGAAGAAATGAAGAGAATGGGATTAAGAGAGAAGGGTATACTACAAAGTCCACACATGCTATCCAGAACAATCAGCCCGTTCGAGAACGAGTCCAAAAGGAATCTAGAGATAATGTCTGTGGAAAAGACGAGACAGGAACACATTTAGTTGTTCTTCTTCGACTTTCCACAAGCTCCCTTGGGAACGGCGTAATCCTCATTTCTAACTCCCCCACCCCAAGGGGTAGATCCGATGATCTGGGCGTCTGGTCCAAGTCCTCGGGAGGCGAAAGCGCTCCAAATCTCACACCCGTTCTCACCCCCAGTGAGAACTTCATCGGCTTGAAGGATGGCATCTCGAGCCGCAAAGAACGAAGGTCGGCAAGGCTGAAGTTTCATACCGTTGAGCACCAACTGGACGGCCAAGGTGTTTCCGTGCTTGGGCACCAACGGTTTGGCAAGCTCGCCCTGGGCGTTAAACTCGGCTGTCTTGACATAGTAGTCGTTAGGCACCGAGGTGTTGGTTGGAGGGAAGAGCGTCTTGGAGTGGCCATGTTTGGAGACGAGAGATTCAGTCATGACGAATAGAATCTGAGCCCAGACCTCTCCGATGGCGTGGACACCCCAGTAGCCCGACTTGTCCAAAGTTTTATAAGTAGAGGGGTTCACAGTCTCGTTCAACGAGTAGGGGTAGTTTCGAATTCCTCCAGCCCGGTTCGCAGCCCAAGCACCCATGGGGAAGTCAACGTTCTTGCCTTTACCCTCCGTAGTCGCATCGGTCTGCCTGATTTGGGTGGCCAAGTAGTCTCCCCAGCCCTCACCCATTCCACCGGCCTCTCCCCAACCCAAACAACCAGAGTTGGTAGGGCCACCAGTCAATCGGGTAGAAAGCCCGTGAGCAAACTCGTGGATAACAATTCCAGCTTCGAGATCTCCGTCTCTCCAGGGAGTAGCAACATCCCAGCTGTACATCCTCATTCGACCGTGTGTTCCATCAGGTGGGGTAGCAAAGTTGGCGTTGTTCGTTCCACTTCCGTCCTGGGCCATGGCGATAACGGCATCGCCTCCTCGACCTCCCTTTCCAAAGTTGGACTCCTGGAAGTTTCCGGAGAGCTCGTCGAACCCGAGTCGGTATGTTAGATCGTGGAACTTGTTGCAGGTGTAAAACAAGTTGGTCACCGCGAGATCAATGTACTCCGAACTGATCGAGTGCAATGTATGAAGATGAATGGTTAGAACTAGGTCTAGTTGAACCAGACGGTACAAATTAGACAGAAACATGTACGAACGGTCTGAGGCCTTCTTCGGCTCCATACTCGAAGTCGAAGAGCAAGGAACCGTTCAATCCCAAAGGTCGGTAGTTGTTCACCCAGTTGCTGGCTCCTTCCCAGTTCTCCTGGGCAAAAACGTTGTTGCCGAGCGTAGTCGTGGTATTCGTCCATCCACCCTTGTTAACCACTCCAGGAGTCGAGGCGGAGAAGGGCGAGCTCGCGAGCGGGATCGAGTGCCATCCAGCGGGGGAAGCGATGCTGTCGTGAGGTGATTCAACCATATCTCGCTTGCCAGATACAGGATCGTTCACTCCCCAAGGCCAGACGTTGTATGTGGCGTTGGCCACAGACGGCTCGACTAAGACAAGAACAGATGAAGCTGGTAAGTCGATGGATTGGATATATGAAACAGGGAGCCAAAACACAAGTTACTTACTAGGAGTCTTCTCTTTCTTCCCCTTCTTCCCCTTCATGGGCACAGTAGGAGCATCTCTCGCCCAGTCGACAGCGGTGAGAACCCTTCGGTCACCCCCAACTTCGACAGCTCCCTCATACCAGGAACTTCCGAGATCGACCTCAAATCGCCATACGAGCCGGACGTCTTTCCCGCCATCCTCTTGGATCCATCCCATCCAAGCCTTAGCTGGACCGTTGACTCCTGGAGCTCCGGAAAGTAGCTCTGTGGTCCTTGAGTGACCAGAGGGCAAGAGTGTATGTTCGAACGCCGACTCGAGGGACCCCAAAATCTTGGAAGGGTTCGAGTGGAGCTGAGCGATGGTGCTCTGGTCCGGGTGAACCAATGCTAGGAATTTGAGAAGAGCCGGTCCAGCTCCGGACTGGATAGAGCCATCAGCCAAGGACGTAGCCTGGTGAAAAGTCTCAAGAAGAGAGCCCTTGATGGGGGAGGGGCATAGTCCTTGATAGAGCCTCGATAGTTCTTTGACGGTCTGTGAGACCTTTTCGAGTTCGAAGGTTCCTACTTCGGAAGCAATGTCAGCCTTAGTGGAGGGCTCCTCGTCATAGACATCAGGCGTTCCGAGCGAGATCTGATCGTGACCGTACTGAACCAAGTGGTCCTCGGCCTCCTCGGGAGAGAGGGAAGCAAGGAGAGATCGGAAGTGCTCAGTGGTGGACCGAAGGGTCTGAGTGAGTGTCGCACAGTGGGCAGCCTTGGCCTCGATGTTGGCGGGCGACTTGATGTGGTCAAGAGTATCAGGAGTAGGAGCAGGTCCCTCGTAGAACTGATCGTTACGAAACAAGAACAAAGATGAGCGTGTTATCCGTCAAGTCGGAACAAGGTCCACATCAACGTACCGAGGTTCCAGACGAGATGATCTTTCCAGAGGCGTCGATGTTGATGTTGATATCTCCATCGACGACCTCGAGACCATGAAGGAGTTGTCGAGCGTAGACATGGGTGATCAGTGTGTTTCGGTCGGTGTAAGACTGATAACAAAAAGGAGAGATGAGAAACCAAAAGAGACAATGTCAGGAACGGATCAGCGGAGGTGACCGATTGATATGATGCGATAAGAGCCAATAGATGACACAGCCGTCCTCGTGTGCCGACTTACATCATCTCTAAGGAACCAATCGACACCCTCCTTCCCTTGTTCCTTCTCGAGAAGAACCCTTGCCACATCAGTAGGTGATCTGACATCCCTGCCAACCAGTCCACCAACCGGCCCGTTAGAAGGGAAAGCGGTGAGCTGGAACTTTGCGTGGGAGTGGTGGGGACCGAACGAGAAGGTCTTTCTCGAGTTTGCGTGAGAGTGAGAGTGAGAGTGAGCTACAGCAGAGAGAGGAAGGATAAGTGATGAAGTAAGAAGTGTGGAAAGGAGCATAGTATGTATCTATCTAAGATTGAGTGGATGGGTGGATTGGGTGGATGAATGAGATACAAGAGAGGGAAGAACGGGAAGAGTACCAGAGATCGTTCACCTTTGTCTTAAATGGCCAAACGGAGTGTGACTTGCCAAACGCGGTCCTCGGCCCCAGATAAGCTTATCTATTGAATAGTGATTCATTTACTTGTCTAAGTAAACACGTGATCTTATCACGTGCCATCCCCCGATCTGCCCAAGTTTCCCCACATCTACTTTTTCCTCCTTGGTTTTCTCCTCCATCCTGCTCGTTTTTAAAGAGTTTCGTCTCATCCCTTGGGTTCATCAGATACAGAGTGCATAGAGCCATGTCCACCTTTGCTAGACGATTGCCTACAAGGTCTCTCCGGGTATCACCTCAGATTTCTCGGCATGTAGTACTTCCTTCCGCTCGTCTTATTTCTACAGGGGTACGAGCGCCTCTTTCCGGATCTAGGCTCTCTTCTTCCACTTCTCGGATCGGAGCCTTCTCGGTTCAAAAGAGGCAGGCCACCACCGAGGCCGCAGAGGGGGAGAAAGAAGAGATCGTTTGGCCAGAGCGTGTTTTACCCAAGATGACCGCGAAGGATGACGCTTTCTGCTCGAGACAGCGAAACGTTGGAATGTGAGTAGGAGTTCAGTCTTCCTTGTCGTAGTTTTATTTGCCAATCGAATCGGCCCGTTCCGTTCCGTGTGAGCGTGCATATGTGGTCACAGCAGAACTTACGCACTTGCGTTCCGTCGTCTTGTTTTAATCGTTTTCACTCGCCAAGTTCGGCTCATATTGATTCTGGAAAGACCACCCTGACAGAGCGAGTACTCTATTATACTGGTCGTATCCGAGATATCCATGAGGTATGTATATTCTTTCGTCCCTTTTCTTTTCTCTCTCTCTCACATATCAGCACATGTAATTTCCTCGAATCACGATCAGACCAGGTCGAACCTCGTGGACGCGTAAATGATTCTGACTTCAAATTTCCCATAAACAGGTCCGAGGACGAGATTCTGTTGGAGCCAAGATGGACTCCATGGATCTTGAGCGAGAAAAAGGAATCACCATCCAGTCTGCGGCCACCTTCTGCGACTGGGACGCCGTGCCACCCGAGCACTTTGGAAAAGACTCATTGGAAGGCGAGAAGAGGGAAAACTTCAACATCAACATCATCGATACCCCAGGTCACGTCGACTTTACGATCGAGGTCGAGCGAGCGCTCAGAGTTTTGGACGGAGCAGTCTTGGTGCTTTGCGCAGTGTCCGGTGTTCAGGTAAGCAATTCTTCGTCCACTTGTTCTTATTGACATGTCACTTTTGCTCAATGTGGATTACTGAATATCGATATCAACCAACATGTAACAGAGTCAAACAATCACGGTTGATCGACAGATGCGCCGATATAACGTACCCCGGATTTCGTTCATTAACAAGATGGATCGACAAGGAGCCAACCCGTGGCGAGTGATCGAGCAGATTAGGCACAAGCTCAAGAAGCCTGCTGCCGCCGTCCAGGTCCCGATCGGATCAGAGAGCGAGTTGAAGGGAGTAGTTGATCTTATCAGGTGGAAGGCAATCTACAATGAGGGGCACAAAGGGTTTGTTTAGCCTTATTCTTTGGTTCTAGCTGTTGCGTATATATCTGCGCGCGCTGACGGCTCTTTTTTTATCTTTCTTAACACTTGTCCTCTTCTATCCGATGTGTCCAGAATCAACATTCGTGAAACGGATGAGATCCCTGCTGAGGTTCTCGAGTTGGCCAAGGAGAAGCGAAATGAACTCATTGAGCAGCTTGCCGAGGTTGATGAGACCATATCGGATCTTTTCCTTGATGAGAAGCCAATCTCTTCCACTGACATCACCGGCGCCATTCGACGAGCCACCATCAACCTCTCTTTTACTCCGGTCTTCCTTGGTTCCGCCTTGGCCAACACCGGTGTTCAGCCGATGCTCGACGGAATTGTCTCGTATCTTCCCAACCCGTCTGAGGTCCATAATCAGGCTCTCGACGTTAGTCTGCCTGCCAACGCTCCCCCGGTTAAGCTTGTCCCTGCAGCCGACGCAAACCTGGTCGGTCTGGCCTTCAAATTGGAGGAGGGAAGGTTCGGTCAATTGACGTACATGAGGATCTACCAGGGAACCTTGAGGCGAGGTGGAACGATCGTCAATGCGCGAACGGGCAAAAAGATTAAGGTCCCCCGATTAGTCAGGATGCATAGTGCTGATATGGAGGAAGTTGATTCGGTCGGTTCCGGAGAGATTTGTGCCATGTTCGGAGTCGACTGCTCGTCGGGAGACACCTTCAACGACGGACGGACTTCTTACTCTCTCACCTCTATGTTCGTCCCTGAGCCTGTCGTCTCTCTCGCTTTGACCCCCACCGGAAAGGAGACCCCTCAGTTCTCCAAGGCGCTTAACAAGTTCACAAAGGAAGACCCTACCTTCCGAGTACACGTCGACAAGGAGAGTGGAGAGACCATCATCTCCGGAATGGGAGAGCTTCATCTCGAGATCTATGTCGAGCGACTCAAGCGAGAGTACAGTGTAGAGTGCACCACCGGTAAGCCCCGTGTCGCTTTCAGGGAGACGATCACCGAGCGTGCCCCGTTCGAGTACATTCACAAGAAGCAGACCGGAGGATCTGGACAGTACGCTAAGGTCAAGGGTTACCTCGAGCCAATGGAGAGAGATCCGGAAACGGGTAAAGATATTGAGTTTGAGTCCCAGATCATTGCTGGTTCCATTCCTAACGGATTCTTGCCTGCTATCGAAAAGGTTTGTTCGCACATTCTACCATACCGTCGTTATCCTCTGGTCAAGAAGAGAAAAAAAAACTGAATACATTTTATTGTGCCCGCTTCGCCTCGTTCAGGGTTTCAAACAAGCCTGTCAGAAGGGGCCTCTTTGTGGTTCAGTTATCACCGGAGTTCGATACGTGCTCGAGGATGGTGGCTACCACGCCGTGGATTCTTCTGAGCTTGCTTTCGTCACCGCGGCCATCGGATCCGTTCGAGAAGCCTTCAAACAGGCTAAGCCCGCCATCTTGGAGCCGATGATGAAGGTTGAGGTTATTGCCCCCACCGAGTTTCAAGGTATGTCCTGATGACTTCCCACTTCCCCCGTTGCAAGAGACAACATTGGTTGAGTACGGCGCGTTTATCATTCCTCGCTACATTCTTCTTTCTTGCAGGAAACGTTATTGGAAACTTGAACCAGCGAAAGGGAACGATCCACGATACTGAGACTCGAGACGAGGAGTTCACCGCCTTGGTTGATGTCAGTTTAAATGACATGTTTGGATACTCTGCCGCTCTTCGAGGAATGACTCAAGGAAAAGGAGAATTCAGCATGGAGTACAAGGTTCGTCTCCTTCTTCGTCGCCCCTGTCATAACAAGACCTACAATGATACTAAACCACACGCGCTTTTCTCAATCTCATCATGTAGGAGCACACTGTGGTGATGCCCAATGTTCAGCGAGAGATGGAGGTTGCTTACCAAAAGGAGCTCGAGGAGAAGAGGGCCGCCAAGAGGTAGATCTAGTATCTTCTGGCTGCGTTCTTCTCTTTCGATTTGATGCTTCACTTCCTATTCCCCTCCGCCACTCAATACTCTCATCCGTCCTTTTGTTAGGAATAGTTACGATTTGTAGACAGAAAATATACATGTCATGGTTTATATTGTCGTTCTTGAATTCTGGTTGGACAAAAAAGGATATATGTTAGGTTTCTAAAGATGTGTTGCTGATTAGATAAGAAAATTAAGACCTTTGGTTCTCTCTTTTCGGTTTGCGACTAATCTTTTGTGACAACCATTGCAGTTAGGCATCATCAACATCATCAACATCATCAACATCATCAGTCCATCCTCTTGCTGGTCATAGATTGGAAACAGTCAGAGCTGCTTGTCTCTTGACCAGGATGTCCAAACCATCTCTCGTTCCTCCTCTCCATCCCTCGGTGTCTTCAGCCTCTTCGAGCATCAACCATACCATACCTCCCTCAATAGCACCACCACCACCACCACCGCCACCACCACCATTGTCCACATCACCGCTCGAGTTCAACCGAAAGGCAAGAGGACCACTAAACCTTCGGTATGCTTCGAGACCATCATGGTATATGCCTCCGAAATATGATGCACAAGTGGATCGGAAGAAAAAAACTCCATCAGTTGATGGACAGTTGGTAGGTTCTTTGGTTGTCTTCGTCTTGTTCAGATTTATAGAACTAAATGTCTCAGAAAGTTGAAGATCGCACATGGCTGATCAGCGACATGTTCTGGGTCATTCTTTCTGCTCTTACTGAACGCTCATCCTGTTTCTCTCCTTCTTTGTCCTCGTTCTCCAACCGGTACAGAATGAACGGCCAATAGAGAAAGTACTCCGACATGTTCAGTTCTCGCCATGGAGTCCTCAAACTCTTAGACGATTCGATATCACGCCTACGATGATCAGTAGGCAGACTCTTCGACCATGGCAGTCTCGTTGGGTAGACTTGGTGAAAGAATGGTCTAACGTAGCGGCTGTTGTCGAATCTAATGGAGTAGGCTCCTCTCTTTCCCCTATTTCCTCTATAAAGTAAACATCTGAACCGGTCATCAGAGCTCACTACCTCTTATCTTCTTCCGTAAAGGTGCTTTTCCTTCGACTCACAGCCCAGCCCCCTTACAAAGTCTTTGTTAAGATAGAGGAGCCAGATGATGAGATCTACACGGTTGCCTGGTCGTATGACCCAGTTAGGCTACAGCCTATCGTGGCATTCTGTGGAAGAAGTAATTTAATTTATGTTTGGAGGTTGAGCGTGGATCCGGGAGAACCTGCGGAGAGACTAAGAGTACTTAGAGGACATGGAGAAGTTCGTCGAATCTTCCTGTTCTGCTTTTCCCTTACAAAGAGGAGCAACTCGTGCTGATTTGAACTATTCGGGACTGCGTACTTCTCATATGGATATAGGAAGTATATGCTTTGGCGTTTCATCCCTCGTATCCTCACGTATGTTCACTCTCTGATGATACTCAATATATTTAGACCGACAACTGACTAAGAGAACTGAACTGAATCTTTAGGTTCTTGCCTCTGCTTCGAAAGACACCACTGTTCGCTTATGGAATGTGTTTGGGGCAGAACCTCCTGTTGAAGCTTACAGGGCCCCTTCAGTCGCTCAAGGTAATGAGGGCTCGCTTCTTATAGCCGTCCTCATCGGGCAAGCTCCGGGAGGGCATCTAGAGGGAGTGACGTGTCTAGACTTTCATCCTACGCTCCCTTTGCTCGTCACTGGAGGAGTATGTTTTCAAACTTTGTTCTTTACGTCTGTCTTTCTGCAAACTTTGCTTCGCTCAAAGCAGAGTTCGTCCTTTTCTAACTTCATGGTTTTCGCCTGCACTTCAGCTCGACTATATCATTAAGATCTGGCCTCTGCCTAAGCTTCCTCCACCTTTTCCCAAAGGCGCGCACAAGTTGTTTATAGGCTATACGCCACTCTTTTCCACTAAGCTCCTTCATGATGGAATCATCAACAACGTCCTCTGGTATGCTTCTTCCTTGTTTTCCGCCAGCTTGTTTACGTCTTTACTGCCTGACTGATCATGGTTGTCCTGGAAAACTCTGTTTTTCATGTTGTCTTTCGAAGGCATGGAGAAGACACATTGATCTCGTACCAACAGTTTCCAACACCGAGAGCGATCAAGTGGCAGTGGATGGGATTAAGACGACATTTTCCTTTAGGGGTGGACGAAAAACCAATCATTAGATATGCCGAATCAAACGGGACTGGCCTCCAGAGTATTGGTAGTCAGTACGCAGAATCCAAGTCCAGTGAGTTCTTGTTCCGTCCCAACTTATGACAGAGAGATGTAGAGAAGAAACATAAACACATTGATTCTATCATCGAAATAACCTTCTTGTTGATGACGACAGGATCCATGAACATCTTAGCCACCTTTCTTCCTCCCATCGAAGCTGGCCCTCAGAGAACCCTCCCGGGCTCCACAACTTCTCCAGTCACTCTGTCCGATATACCCCGTCCATTTATTGGTCCAGAACCCTATTGGAGATCTCTCATGGCTAGGCATCTACCCTTCATCAGTACATCCCCCGCCGGTCGTCCGGGATCAGAAATCACAAGCTCGTTGATTGGAATCCCGCTGATCGGTCGACTTGTCTTATTCGACCCAGACAGAACGCCAGCGTCGAACGGGTTCATTCCACCTTTGACGATGAAACAGAAAAAAAGCTTAGTCCCCGGACCACCTGGTTCTGGTTCTGGGGCCGGAACGCCGGTGATCGTTACCGAGATTGAAAAGAAAGAAAGGCTTGAAGAGAGCAAGCCGGGAGTGAAGAGCCAACTAGGTGGTTCGAGTGATTTACAAATCGAAGGGATATCAGAAAAGAAGGGAGGAGAAGAGGATAGTGATATGGAAGTTGCGTCAGATGATTCAGCGCCAGTAAGGGAACCTCACAGAAGACCATGCAAAGAATTTAAAAAACAGAAACAATTGAAGACAGGTTCGCTCGTCTCTTTTTCTCTTCAGCCTTTCTGTTCCTTCTATTCCGATTTGGCGCTGTTCATCGATCAGAGGTACAACTTTTCTCATGCGCTTTGCTGATTCCTTCGCCAACAGAACCTGTACCTCAATTCGAGAAACCACAGGAACCGTACTCAATCTTGGACTGCGCCGATATGGCTGAAGGTGAAGAACTCATCGGAGTGAGCATTAGTCCGGACGGCGCAAGATTTACGGTTGGGATCAGTCGAACGGGAATACACATTTGGACGCTGAGCTCGTAGTTCGTACGATCATCGTGTCTCCTATGTGTGGTTCTTATTTTCACTTTGATTGTGACACACACACGGCCACTAAGAAGAAGATAAGATAAGCAAAACATACAGCGTACAACGAACCGGACATACTGATGAACAACAACACCATGAGACACCTTGTAGAAAGTTCATTTCCTATGGGTCGAAAGTCAAGTCAACCACATGTTCTCAAATAGAGAATTCTCGGCAAGCGCATTTTTGGTACTCCAGTCCATCTCTTTTCTTGGTCTATAAGTCTCCCTCCAAGAACTGAGCTCGTCCCATCCCAAAGGACCAATCAGCCTTGGCTATACACCATCGAAAAATAGAGAGAAAAGAGGATGATGATGAGTAAAGAAGCCATCACGACGCTTGAGTCATTCGCTGGGATAGGACGAACTGTTCTCATTGCAGCTGATCATCAAGTCAGTGGGAGGAACGCTGTTGGACCGAGAAAAAAGGAGCTTGTCAACTTTTGTATCCCAGCATGATCAGCCGAATATATTTACCCAACGGATGCTCGAGAGAACGAAACAAGGTAGAGAAGGAACGAATGAAAGAATGTAGAGTGTGAGAAGACTGACTCGCATTCTTGATGTAACCTCTTGGCAAGATCCCTATAGATGGCCATCTTCATTTCTGCTGTTCGTCCTTGTTGGAAGATCTAAGCGCCCGGATTTGACCGATGAATCAATCCCCGTCCAGTTCAAAAGAAGACCCCGTCGTCCATCATCACATATAGAATTCAGGGTGAGCTTTCGTCGTGTTGTACTCGATCAAACCGTTTCCTATATAAATTGAGCGTATGAACCTGAATAAAGACAATCTTGTTGGTTCGCTGAAAGTTGAGCCCGGTGTCCTCAAAGATGATTTCGCCTTCTTCGTGCTGAGTGATGATCTGGCGGTTCGGTTTCCGTCGGTTGTTTTATTTGTTGGTTCAATACATTGTTAAGATCAACAGGTCAGAACTCGTCGGACTCTGTCGGGTGTATAGATCGAAGAATAGTCAAACCTGGTATCGATCTGTTGATCCCGATCAATTCAAAAGACAAGAACGTCTAGCTAGACGGAAAAAAGGAGGCGGTCGACTTCGAAAGGATGAAGACACAAACCTCGCGGCGGCGCCTTAAACTTAGCGAGCATGATCTATGTTCCCTCACCCGGTCACCAATAGACTCAAGAGTCAGCGACTCTTGCCTGGGAACATCAGAGAGAGTAAAGAGAGAAGATCAAAAAGAAACAGAGGATGATAGCTTCACCCACCTCCTGGACGACATCAGCGATCTTCTTGATCTCTGGCATGGATCGCACACCCCTGATGAGATCAATCTTGATGAGAGGCATTTTTTTTCTCTAGTTCTATTGGATGTAGATGGGAGATAAGCAGGATGAGATATGAAGGATGGGAGTCGAAGGGTATGGATGCTTTACGAATCCCTCTTCTCTACCTTCTTCTCTCCGAGCAGGTCGGTAGTGTCGGCTAAATATCCGGATAGGCAGCTGACCTAGCTCAACTTAAATCTAATCATCTCGCCGCGGTCATCGCTCGATATTTCTCTTCTCCATCCGACATCAACTAGATACCAAGGCAAGGTTACAGACATCATGATAAATACAGTCCACACAGAAACAGAGTCTAGCTAGAGAAAGATTTTCACACGCGTCTACACCCGCGTACGCGATCTGACACCATATAGACTATTGAGGAGAAACTCTGATTACCATCCCTTAGCCTTAAGGGATTCGTACACTGAGAGTAGAGTGTATCGGCAGGGCAGTTGTCAGCCAGCAGCATTGTCGATATCACATCAGGACAGACTAATAAGAACAGAAAAAGCATGCGTACTATCTTTAGTCGACTCCTCGATGGATCGGTACTTGACGCCAAGGACCTTTCCAGCTTTAGCTCCGGAGCAGACAGTCATTTTCGAAGGGTCGGTCGCTTCCTTGGCCGCTCCTGGCTTCCCCTTGGGAACCCCAGGGGTATCAGGCGCGACTGAGAAGATTCCCTCGGTCAAGTCTACATGAGGCCAAATCGTGGAAAGGAAATCATAAGCTGCGTTCGTAAAATACAAGACTGATCGTTTTTTCTTTCGGAGTTCTATCTAACCTTGAATACAGAAGGGTCCTGCCGAAATGATGAATCTCTGACCAGCTGCCTCAGGCACAGTAAGCGCCTTAACATGAGCGAAAGCAACTTCTCGGACATCGATCCAGTTTCCAAAAGGTCCAGGCAAATCCTCTTCCTTCTTGTCACCCTTGAGGATGCCGTAAAAGTTAGCAACCGAGGTGTTGAGGGACTCGGGCTTGTCGACCTGGTGCAAGATGGGCTATGTACAGGGTGAAGAGAGTGTTGAATGAGTGAGTATATCAGAATAGAAAAGAGGGCAGGAAAGTTTGAGAGAACATACGCCAAAGACGAATGGAGGGTTGATGGTACTAAGTCCGTAAGAAGCGTTGTGCTCTTTTGCGTAGTCCCAGGCAGCCTTCTCAGCGAGCGTTTTGGAGGCTGTATATATGGAAACATACATTTAAATAAGAAGTCTCTGGATAACAAGAATGAGAAACAGGACTGAAACAAACCTCGGTACTTGTGCCCGCCATCCGCATCTTTGCCTTTCTCCTCGACAATCTGGATGGACACGTCGTTCCAGTCGTCTTCGGTGTAAGTATAAGGAGCAACTTTGTCTCCAGCAACGGCAGCTACCGACGAGGTTCTATAAAGCAAAGGTACCCATATCAAGGCCGACCCATTTGGTTCAGCGCACGAGAAAAGATACCGAGGGGAGGCATGCTAACGACAATGCGAATCAAACTCACACAACGACCCTCTTAACATCCGGACCGTTCTTGGTGATAGACTTGAGGATTCCGATGGTTCCATCAACAGCGGGACGGATCAACTCCTCCGGATCATCGGCTTTGAGGTGGAAGGGCGAGGCCTACACGTGAAAGGAACAGCATGAAATTAGCAAATCAGATCTTACTCAATCACTCGGCAGATCAAGCGCCATGTGCCTCGATCGGTCTTACCGTATGGGCGACACCCTGAACCCCTTTGACGGCTTCATCGAAAGCGCCATCCTAAGAATACGCATTCAAACAGTTATGTCAGATATCAAACCATTACTAGCCCAGACCACGTAATGAAAGATGCCGGCCCCACCTTTCCGATATCCTCGACGATTACGTATGAGAATGGCTTTCCTTTGAAGAGATCCTTGAGGTAGTCCCCCTTGGCCGCAGATCGGACGGTTCCAATGACTTCAAAGCCATCTTTAAGAAGTTCATCAACCACATGGACGGCAATGAAGCTGTTTGTAGATGACGCCGGTTGATCAGTCCAAGTTTTTGAGAGGGAGACGAAGAGATGAATGACGCAAGATCTCTCACCCAGAAGCTCCAGAAACAAGGACCTAGTATCGGAGTAACCCGAATGAGAAAGAGAAAGAGAAGGTTCAGCTCAGACCCACAAGAAAAATGAACCAACTACAGACGATCGATACCTTGGATCCTTTGGGAAGTTCGGGGACAGAGTTAGACATTATGTAGATGTAAAAAGGACAATTCAAGTGAGTGGTTGTCTAAAGCAAAAAGGAGAGTAGGCCTAAGATCAGGGTTTTTGTACGTGATCGTTCGGCATCTATGACGAAAACACACGTATGGGTAATGGTTATGATGTCACGTGAGTAGTCACGTGTCATCGGCGTAACCCGTCGGTCGATCGGGCCACATAAACCCCTTTACTTCCTCCGACACGTCGATTAGACTAATCATCTTCATCAGTCAGAACTTCGGTGATAGCAGTAGTTTTAGTAGTAGTACTAGTGGCCGCTTCTTTCATAGATGCGTCTTACACGTCCAGCTTTGTTCTCCTTTAGTAATCAACTACGCACAATGAGCTCCAAGCTGAGTAACTTTGTTGTCTGGGCACCCGACTGTCAAGATGAACATGCCTTTTCCCGTCGGATGGCCGTCCGGACTGAACATCTATTGAGAGTGAAGCAAAACTCAGATGATGGTTCATTCGGTTAGTTCAAGCCCTTCTGATTTTGATGTCCATTCTGACAAATAGTACCGGCTTGAATGTACAAGAGCATATGTTGAACTTACAATCTGTGACTCTGCCGAATGCACACAGTCTTCGGAGGAGGTACGCTCGACGGGCAGTCAGTCCCTACTTCTGCACCGTTTCCCTTGAACGGCAGTATGTTCGTAGTAAAGTGCGTGTCGATGGAAAAGGCCAGGGAGATGATAGAGAGTGACCCGTATTACACCGGTAATGTGGTGAGTCTGCATCATCACCATATCGACTTTCTAAACGTGAACACAAGAACTGAATGTGACTCATTTTCCTTCGTTTTCTTTATTTTATTCTCTTTTGCATTCACTACTCTCTGTTCACGCGCCCCTTCCTCTCAAAGTGGGACAAAGAACGAATCGATATCAGACCGATTCTTCTGTTTGACTCCGCTGCCCACAAGCCCTAAGCAGAATGCAAGAAACAGAAGTTTGACTTTCGTCGTAGATGTACTATCTACATTTGTGACTAGATCAATGACATACTCGCCGACGAGTCGGGACACTATGAAAGAAGAGACGGAAGGACATCTATCTAACAATTTGACTAAAATGAGTTCGGATATTCCCCTGGGGGAGCTTCTCTAGATCTTTCTGTTCAAGTCGTTCAATCGTACCCAACGGAGCTCGTCTTGTTAACGAGAGCTGTATAAGAAGCAAACAGAGAATGAAAAGAAAGGATGATTTAGACACAAAATAAGATGATTGAGACGATCAGAGAGAGGCAAAGTGCAAAGAACGAACAAGTAATCGCCTGATTCGGCTCGCTCGATCCTCATCCGTTTCAGGTCGTCTGGGATCACTCTGAATCCATTCCATTAATTCTTCTCTCACAGCTTTTAATGTATTTTCCGGCCAATTTATTACTTCTTCCCTGTTGATATCATCACCATCATCATCTCCCTCCTCCTCAGCCTTGCGTTTCCTCGACACCTTGAGAGGGATAGCCCGAGTAAAGTCATCGGGGTTCCGGAGAAGGCTCGAAAGAGAGAGTGGCAAAGACCGGATGAGTGCGAGCTCCGCTTGGGCTTTTCTGTCAAGAGCAACATCTCCAATCACTCGGTCGATCTTAGAGCAGATACTAGCTAGCGAAGGATTCGCGTTGGAAGGACGAGTAGGAATGGATGTAGAATTTGAGACGCCGGTGAAACCAGAGGCAGAACTAGAGATGGAGGAGCCAGAGAGACCCATCAAAAGATCGGCATCCTCTCTGTCCTGTTTAACGAGACTATCTTCAGCCTCTTCTTTTTTGACCTCGACCTTAGTCTTCAGTTGGGATCCCTCATTAATTGGTCCCTCAAAGTTCAGCTCTCCTGCCCATCTATCGACTCCTCGGAGATCCCTCATGGCCAAACCAACGTCCTGTAGATACCTTAGCCCGCCTCCTGCCCATACAGTCCCGGTGAGGAAGTCGTCCCTATAGTGCTTGAGGCCCTGCTGATCTTTTCCTGGCGGGATGATCGCTCCTTCGAGGAATCGTTCGAGACTTCGGGCATATGCCTCGCCCAGCTGACCGCCATAGACGATATCTCTAATCCAATCTTCCTCTTTTGCCGTTCGGGCAGCTCGTTCGACCGGATCTTCGCCTACACCTGACCGCTTCCCTCCACTCGCTCTCACATCAGCCAATGCTGGTTCGATAAACGACGCCCGGGAAGCCTCAGTAAGGGATTGAGAAGTACACGCCGAGAGCGGGAACAATGGAAAAGGCGCGTAATCCGTAGCAAGTGTCGGTCTTGTCCTGGATTCTTCCCTCGGTGGTCGTGTGAGCGGCCGATCGAGCGCAGTGGTTGCAGTGGGGATGGTGGGCTTTGATAGCTTCCATGCTTGAAAAGCAGGTGGAAGTTCATCTGATGTTAGCGGTAGATAGCAATCATCAGAAGGTGGAGGAATTAATGATGGTAAAGGAGGATTCAAGGAGACCATGTCCTCGACCGATATCGGCCGAGCATTCGAAGCCAGGAAGTTGGCAGGCAAGGGTATCAATCGAGGGACGGACATTGGTCGCCGTAAAAAGATATCGAGACTCGGAGTCAAATATTCCACTATTAGTTGGTTGGAATCAAGTAAACCAGGCACATCGAAAAGGTTTCAGAAGAAATACAAGAAAGGAGAGAGGAAGAAGGAACAAAGAAGGATTTTACATACATTCAGACAGATCTCTAGATCCGTCCGGCATACAGGGCACATACTCGTTTCCTCTGGACGCCAGTTTTGTAGTCTCTCGCTTATTCTTTATCCTTCTACCACCAGTCTCCCACCAGTGGATAGCTCCCCAAACAACCGGATCGTATCCAAACATCCCCGCCCCTTTCAACACGCCTTCCTCATCGAATGAGCCCGCTTGAGATTTATCCGCTCCCACAGTTGGCCCTCCGCCTGCTACGATCCCACCAGTAGCGCTAGCAGAGGTTGCACCAGAGCCACCAGTTGTCTTATGAGAACCTCGTTTTCGGCCGGCCTGACCTGGGCCGCTTCCACCTGTAGGCGTCATTGCCCCGTCCTCGTCTGCCAAACCCGAAGGCGCAGGAGAAGGTTCGCCCTGTTCGTCGAATACTGATGGGGATCTGGATCGAAGAGCGCTGTCTTCTCTGTTATCTGTTTCAGGTAAAATAAGCTCACGGTAGGTCGGTAAATGACGCTCGAACCATGATAACAATTTGAGCGCGGTCGTGGAGAAAATAGTTGATGGCGGATTGAAAGTAATGCAGTTCGTAAAGATTAATCGGAGATCGGCCTAAGTGAAGAGGAATAGGAAGAACGAAACGCATATAGCCTGGTCAGAACGCTGAAGGTCAATATAAAGGGAGGGAAAGGAGGTATATTGACTTGCCTCAAACAGATCAAACTTTTGGTAGAATCCTTGGGAAAGTCTTTGATCCATGACTGAGAGCGACATTGGATTTTTGATAATAGAATGATACCCTGGTACTTCTTTTTCCGAGACTAAACAAGAGACATGAGAAAACGTCAGACCAGGTGTTCTTGAATCCCTCGTCCATGGAGGAAAGAAGAAAAAGAGTGGACAAGATTTGAGACAAACCAGGATTCAAGAAAAATTGGTAATCATCCCTCCTGCCAATCTCTTTCAGTAGTCTCTCGCATACCTCTTTGAGTGGCTTTTGTAGTTGACCGCCAACGATCTTTCGTCCATTGACACCTTTTGCTCTCACAAACGCCTTCGTTCCGTTCGGTGCGATGTAACTCTGTACTTCTTCCGGTGGCTCCGGAGTCTCGCTCACCTGACGAGATTCGGGAAATTGGAGAGGTGAAGGAAAAGACGATGTCTGAGGCACGTACGGATCGGGGGACGGGGCGAAAGAGGAGGATGGACCAGCGGATGGAGAAGCAGTAGATAGTTCTGTAGACGGCAGCCAGGGCGTCAAAGTCGAGTGGATTCCTTTTTCTTTTCTCTTTTTCTTTGCCGCCTTCCGAGAAGGCTCACCAGGAGATTCTCTAGTGGCCTTTATCGTTTTGGATGAGGATGGTTGGTCGGATAGTGATGATTTCTTAGTCGGCCCTGAAGGCTTATCCGGTCTGGAGAGGACGATCGAAGTCGCTGTCTTGACCGCGTCAGACTGGGCCGCACTTGACGAGTTTCTGATGACGAGTTTCGGTAATCTTATCATGGTGGCTGAAGTAGCGGCGGATGGAGCGGCAAGTGAGGCTGATGAGTACGAGGCAGGTGATGGTATCACGGTCGGTGTGGAATGTTGAGAAAACACAGGGGACGAGCCGGATGGAGGGAGTCGAGAGCTTGAAGGATGAATGGCGTTGAAAGTCCATGTACTCGATATGGCTCCCTCTTTATCATCTTCTTCATCTTCCTCCTCTTCGTCCTCCTCATCTTTCTCATCTTCTTTGCTTTGATCGGAGCCTTGATCCTGATCCTCCTCGTCAACATCCATCGGCTCGGGTTCTACCTCGCTCGACGCGTCCGAACTATCGGCCAAGGGTTCTTCCTCCCATCGAGCTCTATCGGACGAGGGAGGCTTACTGTATGTCGAGGTAGGATTTATATTGGTGTGATCGCCATCACTTTCACTGTGTTCCTCGCTTCCTTCATCCTCGCTGTCATCGTCCTCTTCTTTCTCGTCTTGATAATCTCGTGTGTACGGACTGCTGGAGGAGACCTTATTGGGCTGCTGGGATGGACGATGTTTGAGGATCAGCCGACGCCGAGGGTTAGGAGTGGAGATAGTTGAGGCTGAGGTTGAAACTGGAGCCGATTGGGCCGAAGGTGTCTCTGATGATGACTGATTAGATGAAAGCTTCAATCTGATCTTGAGAGGGACCATGACCAAAGAGAGATCCAAACCAGAAGCGTCCCAAGGAATCGTTGTGTGGGATTTTCCTTTTGCTGTGATTTCTAACCTTCTGGTCAGAGGGGCTAGGCAGAAGAAGGGATATAACCCTAACATGTTACTGATGTGCCAGCCTTGAAAGCTGTGCTAATCATTCATAGGCGGCTTGCACGTGTTTACCTATCCCTCGCTTGATCTATCGCCGCGTGCTGCTGCGGTCTTTCCTCTATTCTGTTTTCTCCAACGGTCTATCGCCTCTCTACATCTGTTTGCGCTCTGTCTCTTTCACTGTGTTCTTATAACTCTTCTCGTCGTCGTGAGATCTGTACAGGCAAGGAAAAGAAGCAAAGCGCAAGAAGGAAAGTCTATTTGTTTTTGCTCTTCGTTGGCATCATCTCCTCATAAGTAACGGCCATCCCATCCCCCCCTCCGGCCTATGGTTACACAAAGTGGTTACATCTTTTCGCCATCGCCCTTTTTCTCGTTGCTTCCATCTCGAGCCTCTCTCTCTTTCTCTCATACTGACACTCACATCCATACTCTTACAGATAGAGTATCGACTGTGTTCTGTTCTTTTAAGGATCAGTCAGGATTAGAGACTGTCTGCCTCGCTCAGGGTAGATAAACAACGTTTTAGTAAGTTGATTGATTCGTGGTTTACAGCCCTCTTGCATTCTCCTTCGGGTAGCCAGCTGGTTTCGACCGATGGACTGGCTCATTTGGATTCGAGTCAGATCCGACAACGAACCCAAAAAATATTGATCTTTTTCTCTTATTCTTTCTTCTGTTCTTGTTGACCTACTCGATCGTCCTTTTATCTCCTTTCCGGTCTTTGACGGGCAACAAAAGAAAAAGATATAGGAGGACAAAAGTAAGGAAGGAAAGACGTTCGCCAGACACTCTTTCCGACCAACGACTATCTAGTCCAGAAGGATCTCGGCCGATCTATCGTCACCTCACCGATCGGAAGTCAACACTTGATCGCTCTTGCATCGGTCAACACTCAGTTCTTTCGTCTTCGGAAACTCATTTCTAAGGGAAAGCACCAATCCCCATCACTCTTCATTCATTCTTCCTTCCTTCCTTCCTTCGGTCCAACAGGCAGTCAATGTCAACCTCTTCTGCTCCCTTCACTCTTCTATCCAAACCGCCCTCGTTCTCGTCCCCGAGCTCGACCTCTCATACGCGGTCAGCCCAATCAACATCTTCTCCGTCAACTGTCCCTTCCTCCTCCTCGCTCAACTCCGTACCAGCTTTAGGGCTGGGATCATCACCTGGACCAGAGTTGGGTGAGGTCAAGGCGGATCTCCAACTGGTCGAAGCCTTGGGGGGTAAGGACAGGCTGTACGTGTTGAGGGTAGCGGACGAGATGGAGGGTTTGATTCTCGGAGCACCATCATCATCCGGAATAGCGTATGTCTGAATTCATCATCTCTCTCTCTCCATCTTTATCATTCCTTTTCTTCTTCTTCTGTTACACACGTTTTCATCCTTGGCAAAGAAGAAAATATCGGAAAAGGCGAGTCATACCGTTCAAACTAACCGTTTCCCCCTGATTTCATGTTCTTTTGCTTTTCTGAAAATCTCAGTCGACCACCGGTCTCATTTAATCCTTCCACATCGTTCCATCGTCGAATCGTCTACCAGTGCGCGCAGTACCTCGGCCTGCTGGCCACCAGTGACGGCGCTGGCAAACCTATCGTGGTCCGTCTGCCCGGAGATGGTTCGTGTCTGACCCTGTGAGTTTTCTGCGTCCCTCATCCCCTCTCTCTTAAGTCTCACAATACTGATGGCGTCACATTCTCCGGGAACAATGATTCGGCCAACTAGGGCGCGAAGAATCATCGATATCGCTCCTCTCGCGCCTCCGTCGGCAACTTCCAACGTCCCTCCTACCGGGTTCAAAATCATGCGCAGAGATCCAGCCAATGGCACGTCATCGCCAATGAGGGGTCAGTCGCCCGCCAGTGAGTCTAATGAGGCCTCCAGACGGAACAAGACGTTTGAAGAAAGACAGGCAGACTATGAAGAGGCCAGAGAGCGAATCTTCAGTTTGTCGAACGCAGCCGGGTCATCTGGGAGGAATAGCGAGACACCTGAATCATCAGCCAGTGCTCTCCAAACTGATGGCGGAAACCCGGCAGAAGGCGGAGAAGGCGCCGGAGCTTCTAAAGCAGCCTCTATCGTCCCACCTCGGTCGAGAAGCTCGTCGACCTCGTCAACAGATTCCGTTCCGGTAATCTTCTCCCGACCAACCTTCCACCCAAGTATAGCTCAAAATCCACTTCGACCTCTGGCTCCTGAATTTGATCCATCCACCGCATTCAACCCGGCCGCATCCTCTTCATCAGGAACGACGACGACGACGACATCGCCTTCGCAGATATCCGTCCCAATCTCGGATCCGGGCTTAGATGGCGTAGAGTATTCCTCGGTCGTGTTTCCATCGGTAAGCAGCTCGAGCAACTCAGGTGTATCCAACTCTCGAATCCCATACTCCTTAGCCTCTGTCTCGTCTGCGTCTGCGTCTATCAGGACTGGACCTTCCCCTTCACCTTCCCCATCGTCATTCCGACTCTCAAGCGACCACTCGTCACACTCCAGCGCATCTTCTTCCAGATCTGGATATTCCAATGGACCATCCGCTCAGTCGTACCGTCGCGGAAACACTGGAAGTTCTGGTTACAGACCATCGGCCCACCAACCGTCTTATCAGCCGTCCTATCGACCTCCGGTCCACCAACAGACGTACCCACCGACTACTGCGCCTTCTCAATTCCGTTCTCCTCCTCCTCCTCCACAACAACAACAACAACATCTGCAGTACCAGCAACAACAGCAACAGCAACAGCAACAGCAACAGCAACAGCAGCAACAACAGCAGCAGCATCATCATCAGCATCAGCATCCACAACCTCAGTTACCTCCTCAAGGAGCATACGTCGCTGCCCATGCGTTTTATCAACCCCCGGGGGGTGGTCAAGCATATGTATTTATTCCTGCCGTTCCTTATGATACTGGACAACGACCTCCGCACCTCCATCATTCGCATTCACAACCACACCAATCTCAACATCAGGCTCTACTGACGCAACCTCAGCCTCAGCCATCTCCATTCCCTCTTTCCAGTGGTAAGCGGCAGAGCTTGGGAGGATCCGTTGGGTCTCCTTTACCCTACCCCGGCGCTCATCCCTACTCGAGTCCACCAGGCAATCCGACAGGAGGGTTTGCTCAATCACCAATGCTGATGAACAACGGGTCGTTCTCTGGTTACATTGCGACACCCTCAGGAAGTTCATCCTCAGGATCTAGCCCGATGGAACATGCCTACCAATTACAGCAGCAACCACCACACGGCTCATTCCATCCGGGCGACCGAACAAGTTCTGGGCCAGCTTACTATCAACCAGGATCATCTCATCCTCAAGACCTCTCATTCGGCTCTCAATCCCATCGATATAACTATCAACCGAATCCGAACGGTCCGCCGAACCCGATCCCTCCAGCATTCACCAGCGGGAATTCGAGTTCATCGGTATATACCCAACACCGATCATCAGGTTCTAGTGTGTCGTCCTATAACGGCGACGGCGGTCTTAGCAGACCACCCTCTAGAGGTTCAACAAGTTCTAGCAGGCGACTCAGCTCTGGGACAGGCAACGGCGGACTCGGAATCAGGCAAGGTGGCTGGTCCGGTAGTTCAGTTGGAGGTGCAGGAGGTAGAGGTGGGTGGGGAGATAGTCCGAGTTCCGGTTCCGGTTCTGGCTCAACTAGAGAGGCGTTCAGAAGGAGGGAGTCTGCGAACGATCGACCTTCTTCACCCGTAGGTTTCATCATTATTATCTCTCATTGCTCACTCCTCTTTACTGTGTTCCAACGCCTAAAATCCCTTCTTTCTGGTCATTCTTGTAGTCTTCAACAATCTCGTCCGCTTCGAGAATGACGGCGTCATCTCATGTAGCCTCCATTCCGCCGCCCAAGGATCATCCTCTGCCTCCTCGACCTGATTGGTCGGTTGGCAATCAACGTAAGTTGGCCTGTGCTTGATGCCTGAAAAGGAAGGGTTTGATACTAACACTGTCATATCTTCCAATGCACTTTGAATGTTTATCCAGAATTTGACCTCAGACGACCGGATCCAATCCTTCCCAGTGGTTCTATGAGCCATCTAAACAACTCAGACTTTCCTCCTCTAGCAGGAGTGTCCTTCACCCGTCCACATCCAGATGAGCTGCGTGAGAATGGAGGAGGGGGAGAAAGGTCTGGGATCTGGAACGGAGGGACGGAGAGACAGACTATGGTCGCTGGATCAAAGAGACTGAGCTACGGGAACGGACCGTCTCGAGAGACATCTCCTGTCGTTGACAAAACGTCGAACCCGATGGAGACTACGGCAGCAGTAGGGTCTTCCCTTTACTCTACTATGTCCACGCCCAACGCGCCATTCTCTAGCCAATTAGCTGGGGATTCCTGTTCTTCTGTATCGGCAGGTCATCCTTCCTCTTTTCCCAACCCTGAGTCTCATGTACATCGATCGCTGGAGCACACGGAAGGACAGCAACAACAAGAACAGAGGACGAACGTCAACGATCAAAGTAGAAACTATGCCGATGCCGATGTTGCCGCTACTGCTGCTGCTGATGACGATGACGATGACTTCCAGCCTCGACGGCCGGTTTTGAAATCACCTGCAGCGCTCTACGATCCGTCGAGTCAACCGGTCGCAGGCCCGAATTCGATGTCCACCGGCAGTGGCGGCGGAGGTGGAGGGAACGCCGGGTCGTCCGTGATAGAGGTAGCCTCTATTGAAGCAAAGCTAGCGTTAATTAATTTTGGGTTATCAAGTTCCTTCAAGTCAGCTACGGGGGCGGATGTTCTCGGTCCGGTCGTCGGACCGTCTCCGGTAGGATCAGGGCCGAGCACCGGTGCTGCCGGCAGTGGAGGAGGCGGAGGGGTAGAAGGAACCGGGGGAGGACAGCGACCGTTGAGCTACTCATCGATCGTCCGGAGAGTATAACTTTCACCGTGTCTTCTCGTCGGCTTTCCTCCCCCCCCTCTTATTTCTCTTTCTTCTTTCTAGTTCTGTTCTCTGATTAATCTCTACCTCTCGTCCGCCCATTCAATCTTACAAGTCGTCTCCTGTCATTTGTTCACCTTCGTTCGTTCGAACAAACCCTCCCACCTCATTTCTCACTTCCCTGATTGAAGATGTTCATGTATGGGTTCTCCCTCAAACGAATGGATATCAAACTTGTTCCTTTGTCTATCAGAGTTCCTTGTCATGATATATATATAGAGAGAGCAGTGTAAAGAAGAAAAGGATAGGGATAAAATCGTGTATGTGCATGATGCGTAAGCCAGTAGATAAGTTACGAGCAAGAACCAAGGAAGAGAATATATATATGTAGAGAGAGCGAGACAGAAGAACAGAAGGAGAGAGGTGAAGAGAGATAGGAATAGATTGATAACTTACAGCATGGTCAAAGTCTATCGAGAGCAAAGTGGGACTAGGCAGGCAAAAGAGAGAAACTTATTGAACTGGAGAAAAGAGAAGCAAAAGAGAAACCGAAAGGTCAAAAATAAGATATAGAACGATCAGACTATAGATAAATTCTAGACGAGTCGAGACAAACGAAGCCAACAGAAAATTCGAGAGAGAGGGAGACTATCCGAGGAAAAGACGCAAATATGATAGAGATTAGGCATAGGCGAGAAACCAAGGATTAAAAGAAGAGAGAAGAGCACAAAAAGCCGTTCTCGATCGTTGTCGTTGATATTGTTATTATTCTTGAGCACGTTTTGTTTTGTTCCCTTTTTGCACCGATGCGAGATTGAAGACGGAAAGAAAAAAAGAAGATTGAGGACGTCCATTCTGTCTTCAGAAGGCAAGAGGGTCGAAGAAAAACAGGAGAGAATCCAATAAGACGGTCAAAACTGAGCAAGCTGACAAAAGTCTCATCCGGTCCGGATGGATCAGGCTAGGCTCGGCCCGTTGTGTTTAGAGGTTGACTTTATGGGAATACATTCGAACGCCTTGGTTGATCACGCTTGCTGTCATGATTGTTTGACCTAAGAATGTGAAAGATGCTGAATCAATTCCTGCTCAGACTCGAGAAGAGACAACGTGACAGACAAAGGAGAGGGAAACAAAAGCAAGGAAAAGCGAAGAAAAGAGAAAACAGACGCACCAGGTGCATGATAGTCTTCTCTAGAAACAATCTCGAATGGTTGGCTCGTAGTATACGCAAGCATATCCTGTGACGATGGCGACGACGGAGATTGAGTTGGTCCACGAATTTTGAAGAGTGAAATCCCTAGCCGGAATTTTCCTTTTAGGAATCGGACACTCACGTCCGGAAAGACAAAATACTGGCCATAGATAGGTCTTCCGTTCGAATCTTGGGAGAAAGAAAGCGTGAAAGCAGAAGAGACAAGATTCCCGTAGAGCGCTCTATAATAGTTCTGTTCTGTTGGTGAGGAAGCCAAAGATGACTTTGTATCACTCGAGCTAGACGACGGCGAGGAGAGCTCTGGGCGGGTAGGTGATTGCGGAGCGGGATCAGAATCGGGCGCTCGAACTTGATCAAGAGGAATCGCGGCAGCTCGGGACGATTCGTTCGGCGTTGTCGACGGAGACTCAGACGGAGGCAATGCAGGAAGAAGAGTGAGATGACATATCAAGAAAGGGAGAATGTTTTCACTGAAATCGAACCAAGAAAAGGAGCAAGAATGAAAGGAGAAAGACCGATGTCGTTTGGACAAGATACGAGAGAAAGACCGATCCCGAAAAGAATATTGTGGAGGACGAAACATGGAGTAAGCGCGTATTCTACTTTAGCCAAGGACGAAAGCGTTTCGATTTGAAAAAAAAGATGACGCACAGATCAACCGAGTCTCCCTCCGAGTCGTAAACATCCAATTTGACAATGAGCGCCGGGTTGAGAGGCAGTCGAGAGAGCATGTCGGAACCACTCTCGGATGCTCCACCGGGTTGCTGGACGACAGTTAATGAATAGGTTCTGAAACATAGGGAAAAACCCCGATTTTTTTTAGTCAGCACACACACAAGGATAAGAAAGAGAGAATAAATAAAATGAAACGTGAGTAATAAACTGACGCGCGACTATTTGGTTCGTCGGATGAGCGATGCGAATAATGAATATCACAAAGATTATGAGCGGAAACAGAACGACGCGGGCACAAAAAGAGGGAAGTCCGAACAAACCTGTGGCTGTCCGATTCATGACTCGATCTTGTGGATGAACTCGAATATGATCCTGTTGAGCTCTGATTTTGTCCTATTTCAAGAGGATCCCCTGCTGCCGATCCCTCCGAATCGGCTTTGACATTTGGTTGAATTCTGATTCCGGTGTTGCTCTCGGACATGTCTGCTGACGGCTCAATCGGATTATTCATACTGGGCGTGGGTGGAAATTTGGGAAGGAATTCGGGTCAGGAAGACGATAGAATTAAGAGGATTTGGTTTTGAGACTTCGCTCGAATGGTACAGATATATGTACTAGAGACTAGGCCAGATGGAGGCAAGATGTAACGAGGAACGGAGGAAAAAAAAAAGAGGACAAGGCGAATGCTTCGAAGAATGACAGCCGAAAAGGGGATCTTGTAAAGAGAGCGGGAGTCCTAAACGTAGAAGCGATTCGGGGACGAATGAGCGCGTTTGAAATGCGGTTTGATCTTTCCGGAAGCCTGATAGAAAAACAGCAGCAGATTATGTACAGACGTGGAGAGCAAGGCAAAGCAAGGCAGAGAAGAAAAGACGCTGGATGAAGATCAAAGAGAAAGGGAGAGAACTATAAAGACAAAGCAAAGATCAGGAAGAGAAGGAGAGGAAGAGAGAAAAGAATGGATGAATCGTCAGCGAGTCTTTAAAAGTCCTTCCGAGACTTGTCTATGTACCGAGAGAGTAGGTCCAGATGGGATGATGGACAGCCGGGAACAGATTTAAGCAAGTGACAGATAGGAAAAAAAGGCCCATTAGAAAACATATAAAAAGAAACCCACGAGCGCAGGCATGAGGACGCAGGATGGAGTGCAAATCAGAACGGACCGTGATCACCAGAAGAGTCTTCCAAGATGCAAAGACGATGACAACGGGATGACGGGGATCGGTGGGTAAGGAGACTGAACGGTGAAAAAGAGAAGGGCAGACGACGCGGGCAAGAAAGAGGGAACGGTGAATTAGAAACGTTGGTTGTTGTACCGCGACGAAAGAACACCCGCCTGAACATCGAGTTCCTTGAGCGGTCAAGCATTGTTTTCATTGTTTCTTCTTTCTGTTCCTGACAATTTGATCTAAATCAATTTGCCGATAGGTGTATCTTTTTTTCGCCGAAAGCGGGTGTTCGGGTATCGAAGGAACAAAAAATTGTTTATCCGTCTGCTGCCTTGATATCGTCGACGATCGTCTTCGACGGAATCGTTCCTGGAAAATGGCAGACTTGATCCACGTGGTCGTATACGTGGGTTGCACAGCATATATTCATATTATGCACGCATCATTCTGAAAGTGTGACGTGTCCAATGTGAGAGCACACATCTATTTACACATATATGATCATCCACTTGAATGAATTCACTCTCATATGAACCACAGCACCACCATAGTGAATTCATTCTCCACTTCATGATACCGTCAGCTCACGTCCAGTAGTCTCCAACAAACGGACCCATTTGCTCTGGCCTAAAAACGAAAGAAACACCCGCCTCTCCAGGAAAAAAGAAAACAGTCAAAGATTCTTGGATTTTGACGATACAATGAAAGCGAGAGAGGTTGATGCTAGAGAAAACCTGGAGGAGGTGAGATAAAACTGCATGTAATCATTTTCTCCTCTTTTTTCTATTCTCAGAATAGATCATTCTTTCTCCTGGGAGGCCATGATCTTGGCTCCAACCTGGAAGTGGATACAAACGTCATCCGATTGAGAATCGTCAACGCCAGCAATCATCATTCAGTAAGCTGTCTCACTCAAGAGAGCGAACGAGAAAAGAAAAACCACATACGGCTCGGACATTCTGCTCAGCACGAGCAATACCCAGCCCTCGAGATCGCTCGTACATCTCTAAACTCTCCTTGAGTTGGTTTGCTGCGACAAGTAACAAGATATCGAACCAAGCCCATGGGCATATGAGATACGAAATTACAAGGGTAGATAAGAACCGGCTAACGCGAAAAGAATCACATACTAGCTTCTAGAACAGCTGCCAAGTTGAAGCAGATCTCTCCATCCAGCGGTCGAATCTCGACTGCCGCGCTATAAAGAAGGTGGTAAGAGGAAGTATATCAGTTCAAACACTCTTTTAATACACACACGGTTGAGAGATCAAGCGCAACTGACCGAAGGTGCTTGATAGCCAGGTGGGCTTTAGGTGGGTCAGAAAGTACATAAGCAGAAGCGAGATCTAAGGAGAGAAATTCATAGACACCAAACAAACATCCATTAGGCTCTTGGAGACGGAGATACCTTCGGATAAAAGGAACGAGCCAAGAGACTCACTCGAATGGGCATCCGTGTTTTCAGGATCCAGTGCAATACACTCTAGCCAAGAAGAAATAGCGGCCGAATGATCCTCTAAGTAACAGCAATGTATCGCAAAAAATAGCACGAGCATCCGACACCCGCTTTCAAGTTTCACTCAATACACATCATCAGATCAGTCGTACGAGAAAAAAAGATAGGACGCACTCAGACAGTACTCCATGACTCCCTTATTGAACAACACATCAGGACTTCGATATATCTCTAGGGCCTTTGAAAATGAGTCTCTAGCGCTCTCATAGTCTCCAGTATCAATGTATGAGTTTCCACCTTCGATGTGCTCAGCATACTCAGCAGGAATCTTCGGCTCTGCTGGTGACGGGTCATCGATAGCTATCAAATGAGATGCATGGATCGATTAGTTAGAAGAAATTGATTTTTTTAAAAAAAGAACGAATCAGCGCATATTTGGCTGAACAGACCGAAGACAGATCGGGTTGATAGTAGAAACAGGGAGTTTGAAGGTGTATAGAAGGAGAAACGAACACGTACCCTTGGCGAGCATCTGGGGCGACGTTGAGAATGTTCGAGGAAGAACGATAGAAGAGAATCGAACAGGTCGAGTAAGGGTGATGACAGGACGAGACGCCAGTCGGACGTGAGAAAAAGAGCTAGCCGCTCGAGAAATAGATCTAGAAAAAGACATGATAGCCAGGTATGTTTTAGAGTGATGATGCCTATGATGGTAGTAGAAGGGAAAAGGATCGGAAGGTAAAAATACACTAGGGCGAAAGAAGAACTACAAAGTTGCATTACAATATTTTGTAGTCGAGCATCAGGAACAAGGAAAAGAATTATCCAGGACCCGTAACCCGATATCGTCATAAATATTTCATATATTGACTTAAGTACCTTTTGTCTTTTTTCTCTGCATTCCACATTCTCTTCGTCTTTTCTCACTTACTGACAACCTTCATCCTCGACTTGATCTTCTTATCCCACATTCTCTCTGATCTGTAGCATGTCCTTCACTTCTTTCCTTGGCGATCGGGGCTCAGCTCATGCCAATCCGTCCGCGTTTCAGGATAACTCGTTCTCTCAATCTTCTCCCTCCACTTCCTTTTCATCATCCCCTAGCTCATCCTCGTCGACAACAGATGCGTTTGCCAGCCCGACGGCCGAGTCCTTGTTCACCAACAGTATCACTCACAAAGAGCTTCATCCTTTCGCTGGGCTCGGCACAGATGAGCAGATGGACTACCTCATTCTTGAGGAAGACAAGACGAATATGGAGGGATCCCTTTTAGGCAGCAGAGGTTTCTTGGATGATGTCCAGACCGGAGCCGGTACGGCCTATGTGACTGGTTCGTCTATCTTTCGCCTCTTTCCCCCGTCTTTTCTCTCTCCACAGAGAACCTCGTTTTCGCCTCCTTCTTATCTTCTCATTCCTTGTGCTAGAGCTCCTGTGTCGAACGCTTTGTATCGATCTGTTGATTGACATCCTACCTTCTCACATCCCTATTCTTTATCTTCTTCACCTACATAGGTCTCTTTGCCGGAGGTACGCTCGGAGCGTTCGATGGATTGCGCAAACCTGGCAAAATGGGTGGAAAACTCCGATGGAATGCCATGCTTAACGCCGGAAGTATGCGAGGAACCTACTACGCTAACACCGCTGGTACTCTGGGTGAGTATCTGTCCTTTTTTCAGCCAATATGTTTCTTCCTCTTCATTATCTATCGATCTGTTTCTTGCGGACGGCGAAGAAAGTCGTCATTACTCCATACACTATCTGCATCATACAATCCCGCCAGGCGCTTTTTTAGCTCGCAACAATAGACTCACCATCATTCTCTCGAATCTTTCTCCCATGAACAGCCATCTTTTACAACATTCTTAACAACACAGTCTACAAGTTCTCTCCTCCGAACACGTCGGATCAGGTGACGTCCATAATCTCAGGCGCGCTGAGTGGAGCTCTATACAAATCGACGTGTAAGTGACCCTTCAATGGACACCTTCTTCCAGTTTCTCGAGATCTAACACAAATACTGATACCTTGATTCGGGGACTTCTGATTTCTTCCTTTTCCAAACACTCTTGACCTCTTTCCGGAACTGGTCGACAACTACATTTTCGATCGTGTACATACGGTGACTGGTTGGGGAACACTGAGAACAGCCGGACTGAGGCCGGCCTTAGCAGGTGCAGGTGTTATGGCTGTCGGAGCTGCCGCTTGGAATGGTTTCAAGTCTTACGTGTTCTAACGTCTTAAGCCGATTCGTCGCATTCTTTCATTTCCATTCTTCCTCCTCTCATCTTGAACAAAAACATAGAGATAGCCTTTTTGTTGGGCTCGCTTTGGCCAACTATCCTCTATTTCTCTTTTCTCCCCTTCCCGCCTTACCTCAATCCAAAACCATTCATCTCTCCCGCCTTCAGAAGCATCTCTTCTGACCCGACCATTGTTTCTCTCATGACGAACCTATCCAAAATATTTGCCCTTCTCCCTGGCAGAGGGCGGCACACTTACTACCTAGCCTTGCGACTCGCATCAGTTGCTACTTTCACCTCTACTCGTTACCTTTACTTATCGATTCTCTTTTGTAGCTACTCAGTTTTCATATCTTCTATCTTTTCCCCGTCTCCATTCTTTGACTTCATGGTCAAGGCGATCAACATGTTCCAGTCAACTAGTGCCATCCTCTGTTGTTTATATTGATGGCCAAGAACCAGGTCGTTCGCTCACGAATAGTCGAATCGACACGTATTGAAGCGCCGAGTGAGTTGTGGAAGATCAACGGACTCTTTACATGTGTCGGGATTCAAGCACACAGAATATGGAGAAGAGAAGAGAAGAAGAGAGGAAACGTGATGCTCTTCTATCACTTCCACAAGATGATCAGAATAAATCGAAACATCACACATCTTCCATAGGTTGATCTTCTTCTCCATGATTCGTATGGCCTTCACCATCTTCATTGCCTTCTTCAATCTCGTCTTCCTCCTCTTCGACGTCCTCTTCATCTTCCGGCTCATCCTCATCCTCATCCTCCGCCTCTTGGTCCATCTTTTCATCCTCCTCTTCGTCGTCATCTTCTATCTCATCCACTTCAGAAGGGTTGCCGTCTACTGGCAAACCAGTAGGTAAAGGAGAACCCGAGGGAGCGCTGAGCACCGCCTTCTTGCTTGTGGCCATTGATTTAGAAGGTCTTGGCTTCTTTGGAATCGCTCGATATGCTGTCATTGGGTTTGCAAAATACACAAACACAAATATACACATGATAGAGTCAGCGATCGAATACAATGAAGAAGTAAGTCGAAACAAGATGATCGAAGAGACTATGGAGGATGCTTAAAGTAGAAAGAACCGAACGACAACAACAGACCTTCGAGTTCCCTTTCGAGTTCTTCCGATAACTCTTCTGTGTAGAAACCAGCAGAGTCAAGCGCATTCAAAACGTCTGCAGCAGATATCGTCTTGACACCACGAGCGGTAGATATCTCATGGGCGCTATAAAGACATGGAGGAACGTTCGCTACTGTCAGTCATTCGTTCGATCTAAGATGATCTGATGTAGAATTATGAGAAAAGCTCAGGGCTAAAAGAAACTTACATCGAAGCTATAATAGAGTTTTTCATGTATCAAATCCGGACACAGGCCCAAACATCAGGTACCGTTCTAAGGATTATCTTGCCTGTCGTCTACGGTTCATACAGACTTCGGCAGTAGGGACGAACCTAGATAGTTGATAAACACAGTGGCCGATTTACTGATTCCGGACATAGCATCCTTCTGAATCTTTACCGACGGAGGTAGCTGTACGCGGGTTTAGTCCGAAGTGACGATGAGCAAACATGGCGGATGGTTTATCAGCAGACAAACCATATACGCCGCCGATCGAGGTAGTGATACACAAACTGAGTAGTGAAGAAGAGGTGAGAACGAACGTCTTCCTTAGCTACTCGAGTCAGGATGCTTCGTTGAAGCTCAAAATTTTCTGCAATATCATTCCACAAAGGTTCCCCATCATACAAGAAAGAAAGAAAGAAACAGATAATTCAAAAGTCAAGTTCACATGGTTCATAGAAAGCCAAAATATTACATATTTCCTGATTCTTCTCCATAACATAGCACGAAAAAGTAACAAGAACGAACCGATTCCATTATTAATCTCCTCGTCTTGCTGCTGTTGAGCAGTAGCCACCGAGTTTGCTTGATCTTTGCGAGCCATGTTCGATGAGATGATAATGGTGAGCAAATGTGTTGAAGAGAATTAGAGACTGAGAGACGCGTCGCGTAACTTAGGTAAAGCTACCTCCAAACATACGTTATATTCATCTATATAAATTAACCGGCTATTTGCTTTGCCGGTTTGCTGAAAGAGTGAACGCTTCTTGAGCTCTACAAATTCATATTTCGTTCCATCAGCAACCTTCAACCTTTAATCTTCAACCTTGACCTGTCTCATCCAACATAAAAGCTTGAAACACAGAACACATCACACAGAATGAGCGAGTCCGTGTAAGTGTTAAACTGTTTTATGACATCGAAGCTCTCCACCCTTGAACATCGTCATGCAGTGTTGTGCAATGAGATTGAGGTACATGAGAGAAGCTGATCAAAGTGACGATCATCTGGAATTCTTAGAATTCAATCGCTGGCAGGATCCGTAGCTGGGATGGGTGCTCTAGTCAGTAATGATTTCTGTCGCATATTGTCTGCTTCGGATGACATAGCTGATTCTTGAGATGTGTTGTCTCTCCCAACCGAGTAGTGCATCACCTATCCTTTGGTCGTTGCTTCTACCCGGGATGCTGTCACAGAAAAGGCCAAATCTAGAGAGCCAGAGGAATCCAACAGATTGGTGAGACAAATTCGTTTCTTCGCATAAAGTAGTCGTTGATCGCTGGTCCTGATCATCTTCCGTTCTTTTTCATATCAAACAATCGTCTTCTTGATCTGAACGAAAATTTAGAAGTCAATCACTGAAAAATCGACGATCCTACGAATCTTTGAACAAGAAGGTATAACTGGACTTTATTCTGGACTCTCATCTTCTCTCTTTGGAATTGGAGTGACCAACGCAGTTTACTGTGAGATTTCCCTTCCATTATCCTCTAGTTGAATGATTTAGACTTAAATTTGTCTTGTGTTGTGGGAACAAGACTTTGCCTACTCTTTATCTTCGGAGTCTGCCCGAAAGAGAAACGGAGGAAACTTGAGTGTCGGGCAGAGTATATTGGCTGGGGTTATCGCTGGTACGTCACTGTCACTTCCATTGAAAGTAGTCTGCGTTTTCCTTCCGATACACAGAGCTGTTAGTCATCGTTTTGTAAATACTCACCTTGTCACCGTTTCCATTTTCGATAAATCATCAAGGAACCGCCACAACTGTGGTAACCAATCCACTTTGGGTCATCCGTTCGTCCTCTGATGTCCATCTTCCCTATAATGCTCATTAAAACTGACAGCCTGTCTCCTGCAAAAACAACAACAATGAAATCTGTGTGGTTCAAGAGACCCACCAATCGACCTATACTCACCTCCATCCCAACTCGCCCTCGCCCTCCATTTCGAAGTCTATTAAAGATATTTTGGCTGAGAGTGGCCCTGAAGGATTTTGGCGGGGTATTAAGGCTGCCCTTGTCCTGGTCATCAACCCAGTTCTTCAAGTATGTTGACAGTTTTGTACGATTGTCTCTAATAAAAGAAGGGCGTAAAATTAGCATTCTAATCTTTATTCTATCAGTACACCGCATTTGAGCAGCTACAAAACTTGCTTCTGGCCGCTCGGCGGAAGCGTGGGGTATCTGTTGGAAAGCTCTCCAACGTCGATGTTTTCCTCCTAGGCGCGTTGGCGAAACTCTGTACGTCTACATTATTCTAGATTGATCGGATGGCATTCAATATTGACGCTTGAAGTACTAAACCCGATTTTGTTGTATACGCTTAGTTGCCACCTCTTTGAGCTACCCTCTCGTCCTCCTCAAGTCTCGACTTGTGCGTTTTCTTGCCATTTACTCCTTTTCGTTTCCATAGACCATCTGATGGAATTCTCATCCGATCAACACAGCAATCGAACTCGCATGCCTATCCATCTATCTTGTCGGCCCTACTTCAGATCCTTGGCAAGGAGGGAGTTCAAGGTCTATATCGAGGTATGCAGGCCAAGTTACTCCAGAGCGTTTTGACGGCCAGTTTGTTGTTTGCTGGTCAGAGGAAAGTCTACGATACCGTCAAGCTGGTGAGCGTGATGAAGCTTTCTCTGAGTTTGCATTTTGATGAGTTCAAAACGAAACCAGAACTGATAGTTTGTGATCCATTCTGATTGTTACTTGGGAATAACGAACGTAGCTCCTTGCCAAGCAGATCTAAGATGATGTGTTCTCTTCTCTCTGTGGGCTCTAATAGTAGAGCCTGGAGAGCTCTGGCGGGTTCTGATTTCTCTTCGGTTGTACCTATTGTTAAATCTGTATGTTGTTGTGTGCTTCGTTGAAGTATCTGCGTTATATTGTCTAATTGTATGGCTCTGGCCGCTATCGAGCGATGCTGCGGAACAACGACAAACGCTCTCAAGGCCGATAGTGGTCGATACGTGGTCTCGAAGACTTGGGTGTACTCAGACCACAAACCATGAAGCTCTCATGTCTCATGGGTTACGTGTTTACATTGAGGAGCCAGTCTCAACCTCTGCATCAGAGACGGCAGTGTCAGATCCCGACATTCTTTCCCCGTGGTTCTTCTAGACAACTTTGTCAGATAAGAACGGAATTACAGATGTGGCGCTGCGAGAGCACAGCAAAGTGTGGTACAGCACTTGATTTGAATACCCTCTACCCGAGAATGATGGGTACGAATCCTCAGTATGTTCTCATCCAGAGACATTAATCCCACATATACTTCTTAAAAAAACCATACTTCCTTCAGAATATGGACCGAAAAGAAGATACGCTACATGACTTGATGGGTGTACTACACAAAGTATACGGTCAGCTTCTTCCTTGAGACCTTCCTGGCTATCAGCATCTAGAGAATATATTGATGCCTTTCTAATCACCGACAAACAGACCACGGTATAAAGATCGAGCAGATCAATATCTACGACACAGAGAAAGTAGTGGAAGTTCCTACCAGTGATGTCCCCTGTTCGTGTCGCTTTTGATTCTACCTTTGTGCCTGTATAGAGGCTCTGACAATAGATACACCATCATTCGAAATAGATAGAATTCACGTGATCCCCTCACTTTCAGAAAAGCCACCACCTTCGGATGAGCTGCCGGATTTGAGGTCTAAGCCAGAGAAGGATCCATTCGCGGAGCCTTTTGCACCTGCCGAATTTTTAACTGACCTAGACGAAGGCTATCATTCTTTGGTATCGTCTCTTTTGACCTGTTCTATTCATTTTTGTTAGTCTCTTACTCTCTGATGATGAATAATCTGATCTAACGGGTTCGCCGAATCTTGTATCTATGACGCGACGGAAAATCAAACAGCTCAACAAGTTCTGCTTCCTGCCAGAGCAGTTCGTGCTGGTATCGCACAGATGGGCAGTTCAAGCCGATCCTCTCGAACAAGAGGATCTATGGGCAGCCTGGAGAGTTCTAAAGGCAATGGAGAAGGCCGGACGCAGAGGATTTGTCTTTGTCAAGTAGGTGGTTTGACTTCGCGAAGAATTCAGTGTTTTGTCTAGTCCTAGTGTGCCGGGGCACTCTTGCTGACTTTTTATCATTGTGTTTGTCAAACGAAAAAGTGTAGGAAAGTTGAGCGGAGCGTCTCAACCTCACCGGCATATCCAGGTAGTTCCAATCCCTGAAGGACAAGACCAGATGCCCATCGAGGTTCTATCTGAGAGGGTTAAAGGCGATTATGAACATGCTGCGCAGAGTGAGTCCATCAGTCGTATTTCTGTGAAATTCATCTTCAAAATCAACACACCTAGTTCGAGTACTGTAGACTGACTACTTGTGTTCGGTCTGTCGGAATTGATTTTTTTTCCATTACCGAGTAGAGCCTCACGTCCTCCCACTACCCTACGTGCATTTCTTCACCCCCTTACCCAGCACCTCAGAACATCACCAACCGGCTCCTTCGATCGCAACCACTCCCTCGAGCTCTACGCCTTCTCTCAGTTCCTCAGCATCATCTTCACCACCATCCCCTTTCACGTCCACGCCTTCTGACCCTACTATGACGCTCTCAGAGGAAATCACCCCGTCTTCTCTCCAAGAGATCTACGAGACTCATCTCGGCCAGTTTGAACCTTATGGAGCGCAGCCTGAACCTGAGGGCGTGAGATCCCATAACGTCTTGCTCACGGTCCGAGGGTTTCATACCATTCCCAGGAGGAGTCGGGATGTAGAGATACCCGTACCGGAGCACTTGAAAGAGTTGTTACTGAAGAAGGCTAATGAAGAGAGAGAGAAGAAGGAGAAAGAGGAGGGCAAAGAGGATGGGGACGACGAGACGATCAAGATCGAAGACAAGCTCAAGTTCAGTATTAACGGCTTGGGGTTTGTCGGTTATTTCTTCATGAAACCTGGGTGCGATCAGTTGTTGAAGGAGTTCGGACTTGATAATGTCTTGAAGATAGTTGGATACGAACGACAGGAACGAACGGACGGCCTTGGAACTGGAAAAGAGAATGAAA
This sequence comes from Phaffia australis, assembly GCA_014825575.1. Classification (NCBI taxonomy): domain Eukaryota; kingdom Fungi; phylum Basidiomycota; class Tremellomycetes; order Cystofilobasidiales; family Mrakiaceae; genus Phaffia; species Phaffia australis. The sequence continues at coordinate 52,269 of MVAH01000042.1, read as the reverse complement.
ACGCCCGTACGCTCGCACGACTTTGTGCATCTTTCTTTCCCTAGCTGTGTGACTCTAAGTCCGGTCGGTGGTCAATATCGTTTTTCCTGCCCTTGTTTGTTTGGAATCGACCTACCAGGTCGCCTATATGTATATCATCTCGGTCCCGCTATACTAGATCTTTCTTCTGTTTCTTACTTATACAAGCCTATCTAGAAACACCTGTCGTCAACACATGTTATGCTTTGGACGTACCGGCTGTTTGTGACAGGTTACCTTGTCCAGCATATGATTCGAGTCTGACATCACATTAGGCTGACTAACAGTCCACCTGGTCTTGTACAGAGTATCTCGCGCGCGGGCGTGTGTCTCAGCCTCAACAGAAGAAACATATGATCGGACGATAATAATCTACAGAAAGGTACTTAAGAGAGATTGAGCTGAATCAGATGCATCGCTCGCCCAGTTAAAGGCCATGATGACACTTGAGGAGGAGAAAAAGGGGGCTGACGAACCAAATATACCAAGGAGGGTTCTCTTGTGAAAGCAAAACTTCAAAGAATACGAGAAAAGAAGAAAAAGGCTTTTTAGAACGCCTTCCCAAACTGCACTCCATCGACTGCATCTCCTAGTATGTTTGAATCATAACGCCTGTTTGGCAGAGGACTAGGAGAAACAGAATAGTTGATTCGCGGTGAACCATGATGATGGTCTCTGCTGTTGGGCGCACCTTCGCTCGTCGTATCGGTCGACAGATGTTCTTCGACATATTGATCGGAGCTTGAGCGAATGTATTTCTCTTGAGTTAAAGGTTGACCAACACCCATCAGACCGAATGCCGTGCCAGACAGATTCCAATCGGCTTGATCCAGTCTGGGAGGAGCCGAATTGACGGATTGATGGGATTCACTCGAGTATTTGAAGTATCCAGGCGACGTACGTGGAACCGAAGGCGTATAGAACGATGTGTCGGCTCTTGGAGGGTACGACGAGGAAACAGACGTAATCTCTTGGATAGAAGAAAGAGGACCTGCGGAGACCGGGACTGGGAACGGTGCTATAAAGAATGGCGCGGGAGACAAATTGTCTTCGACGACGTTCGAACGCGAGAACCGGTCAAGCTTCTCGTCCCCGCTTACAGGACGGCCTCTTTCATTTTCCGGGGACTCGACTGCTAGGACCCTATCTGGTTCCTTTACCCACGTTCCACGTCGACTCAGCCTCAACCAGTTGTTCTGTAACGGAAGATCGGTTGACGTTCGTTTATGTTGAGATCGTGATCGGAAGCGCAGATAGAAAAAGAGGACCACAAGAAGAAGGATAATGAAGACGATCCCACCGATGACTCCACCGACGATGGCAGCTACCGCGCTGGTAGAAGATAACGACACGAATAGGAAGACAGAGCGGAGAATGGTCAGGATGACTAGAGAAGTGGTGCAGGTGGAGGGAAAGGAGAAAGGGTCTCAACCTCACTTGGTTCTATCAAACGAAGAGGAAGAAGGAGGATAACCATAAGGCGGTGGTGGAGGCGGCGAACCAGACGGAGGAGGAGGCGGCAAACCAGACGGAAAGGCCAACTGGGAGGGACCGTAAAATGAAACGCCCGGCGGTACGCCTTGTGTTGGACTGGCACGAGCGAGACAAGGACACAAAGATGAAACGAGTTCTCATCCTTCAGATCGTCTGCACATCTCGACAGAGACAAGACACGCTAGAGACCACCTACGTTGAGACAGCGGTCGTTCCACTGTTAACTCTTCAACGCGGCGGAACATGGGAGAGAAACATAACCAGGAACAAGCCTGATTCAATCAGTAAGAGCTGATGTAGAGGCAAGAGAACCTGACTGACGCCTGTTGTCGTTTCAATTTGTTTATATACATATCGCCCGATCTACAAAAAAGAGAACGAAAGGCAGGGTTGAAGACAAAGAGAAAGAGGAACAAAGAAAGAAGAAGAGGAAGAACAAAAGAAGAAAAAGAAGTGATAAAGGTTTGACGTTAGATATGTTCGATATGATTCTTAATCATTGATCGAAATCTTGAATCGAGCGAGTCGCCTTCACAACTCCAGAGGTGTAGGCAGTTATCGAGAAAGACGAGATAGAGAAGAAAAAATGTAGCTGTTGTAGAGAAGTATCCGCTCAAGAGAAGAGAGAGAAATATCTAGTTGGCCGAAAATATGGGTCAGGAGGAAGTTCATTTCTAGATGACGGTAGCCGGAGAAGAAGTCAGCCACGATGAAGGACACGGACATGAAACGCAGAGAAGCATCTTTAATGCAGTGGCTGAAAGATGGAGAGAAGGAGCGAGAGGAATGGCGTTAACGAGGTCAAGAACGGATACAATCCAAAAAAAATCAACCCTTCCATCCTCTGCTGCTAATCCATCTGATCAGTCGACCAAGGTTGCATACCTGATCGATCTTGATATCTTTCAAGATCTCTTTTTCTCTTCACATCCTGTGCATCAAGTCTAATGGCCTCAAAGGGCCCTATCGAACGCATCAGCGCAGTAATCTGTACTCTTCTTGAAGAGCTAAGCCATGTACGTTGATATAGAGGAGGAGAAAGATAAAACAAAAGCACGGAGAGTTGAATGGAACGAACTCAGCAAGAGGAAGCAAGGCAAGAGAAGATAAACTGGAGAAGCATGGGGACATTAGAATGCAAGATGAGAATCAACTGAAGAAGACTAATATATTCTAGTGGAACATTTTGACAGAGAGAGTAAAAGAGTAAGAGGAGAACGCGCACAACCGACAAAGCCAGTTCAGTCGGAGAGCCTGAGATATCAAGTTTGTTCCGTTGGAACTTCCCTCTCGAAGGGATATCCCTGAGACATAATGTTATCGTATCAATTTACTTAGAAGTCAACGCTATCCTTCTACCTCTGTCTGTTCGGAAAGTAGGAAAGGGTAAGATCTGTTGACAAAGAGGAATTTAGAATCCCAGCGTACTCCTCGAGCTTGACCGAGGAATAGAACGAGGCGGGATGATGGAGACAGGAGCGTAAGCCCCGAAAGGATCGTGTGAATGCATAAGCTCGTCTGAGGAGGCAGATGAACCTAGGAGGGGATAGATCGATTGCTCCGATCTTGACGGACAAAGAGACGACAGGGAAACGGATCCTCGAATGGGTCGAGCAGGCGCCATCTTCGATGATGGCGGGACAAAATCAGACATCAGAGCTGCCGGTGGTTCTGCCAACAGGGAGACTTCGCTCTGTTTTCGAGCGTGCCCGCCCGTCTCAACCGATCGATCGGTCTTCTCTTCATCCACTTGAGCCGAGTTTGTTCCAAATGCAGGAACGATGAATGTTCCGGGAAGGTAGAATATTGATTTATTGTCCTGCAACGGAAGCTCTTTTGATTCTTGTCTGCGCTTTCGAGAACGAAAGAGAAGGGCAAGGATCATGGAAGAAACAAGAGTCAGAATGATCCCGCCGATGACGCCGCCTGCGATTGCAGCTGCCGGTCTGAGCGAGACCGAGACACGAGGTAAGAGAAAACATAGACATCAGATCATATAGACTTGGGAGCAAGTGCAAATAGAAGACATTTCTTACGCTCTATAAGAGGACGTAGAAATTGAACTAGAGCCGGAAAGAGCGGAGCTGCCAGACGGGTTCACCGTCACGGCCAGCGTCGAACTTTCGCAGACAATCGGTGAACAGAACAGGACGAGGGTAACCATCGAACAAACCAAGAAATTAACATCGATTTCTCTCTACGTTCATAATCACTCGATCTGATCTGTACATCTACAAGTGTAGATGAGATTCCAGACAAAGAGAACCCAGGAACTCACGTCGAATAGACGACATAGGTGGACGTCCTGCGTCCCTCAGTTACAGACATTGAACTCTCAGGATCAGATCGACTGGTCTTTTCCAAAATCAGGAAGAGGAAAGACAGAACGGAAAACACATGTCTCAGAGGTCAGGAACAATCTGATCACAACGAATGTTGACGATCGGGCTCGAGATGAGTGCAATCCGATCGAGACGTACGTCTGCTGTCGCTTGAATTCTTCCGTTAAGATCATGGGCGTGTGCGAGTGTGTATGTGTATATGTATATGTATGTGTATGTGCAAGTACGCCAGTCGTTTAAGAAGGAGAGAGAATGAGAGGAACAGAATAAAGATAGATCGTGAGAAAGGTAGGACGAGGAGAAGGATGTGTAGCCGACCAGCGGAGTACCCCTCGATAGAAGAAGGCCTGGGAGAGGACTTTTTGGTGGATCAACCTAAACAGAGGTGAGCCAAGAGAGAAGAGAGACACCAGGCGAAAAAAAAGGGGGGGGGGGAGCGAATTAGCGAGGAAAGCAAGAGAGAAGGAGAGAGGATAAGGGTTGAGGAGAATAAATATATCTAATACGTCAAGAAGACCCTTGTTTAAAATCGTGCGGAGGAGTATGTAAGAGAGGCAACAGAAGAGATAAACAGAATTGCGAGAATGCGATGATCATCAGAACAGCCGTAATGTAGATGGGTGTGGATGTATGTATGTAGATGTGAGTGCGCGCACATTTTACTGGCAACGAATTTTAGGGGGTTCAAACCTCTTGGCTCGTTCTAGAGCTATGGATTTGCAGGGGAACGGTTTGGATGAATGCATGTATGCATGCATGGCGCGCAGGATCCCACTAAACTTAAATAATAACACTAGGGAGGCGTTCCTGCTTCCAGGCTCTACAAATCATGGTTCCAGAACTCTTCGGTCGGTCGTTCTAAAGCGCAAATTGTGATAAATATCTTTTTATCCATTTTTATTCATTCTTCTCGTATCGCTTCTTTTTCTTTCTCCTTTCTTTCTCAGTAAAACATACAAACAAGCAAACAGGAAAAACAAACTCCAAGTGTACAATCGAGTGTTTTTTTTTTTTTGGCTGGGAAAAGAATGAAATGAAAAGCTACCAACTAGGTAGATGAAGAACAGGTGAAACGTCGAAGAGGAAGAAACTAAACTGTTGAGAGGGAAGGACATGGAGGCACCTGTAGGGGTTTCTACTTCTGACCTTCCCCTTTTCTGGTCTTGCTCTCATATGTTTGTCCAGCTGGGAAACCACCAACTCACGAGCCAAGTCGGTTCATCTCCACATTTTCCACAGGACCCTAAGAAGAACGGAATTGGCAAAGAAAACGAAAGAAAGCAGAGAAAACGAAAGAAACGTATATCAGTCAAAAGCTCACCCACTACCCTTTTTTCGTCAAACACTTTCTCTTTTTGTTTCAGAAAGCTCACATTTGACTTGATACTTCTCGCTCGACTCTGACTCCTAAGCCTCAATTCTGAACCCCTGGTCTGTAATTTAACGGGTCTCGTCTCAGAATCCTTTCCCTCATCCGACGAAGTAGCCTCGATGACGGTGCCCTGCTTTCTAAAATCTCGACCACGCCCGACCTTTTCTTCATCCCCGTTCGCTAGCCCATTCTCGTGCCTGGTATCAAATCTGGGGTCGTTCGAAGGCGACCGATGAATCGACCCAGATGGTCCTCTATGGATCGAAGATGCTACTCGGGACAAAGCCTTGTGCGCAGCAACCGTCAAATCGGCGTCTCGACGGAAAGATACGTAGTCTTGAACGAACTGTGAAAAGAAGGGGCAGGAGATGATCCGAGATGATCCGAGAAAATAACAAATCAGACTATATGTTTGCTTTCTCTTTAGTGTATACGAGATTCTTCTTGTTACCAAAACATACCTCGTCGTGTTCGGTTTCATCCATACCAAGGATCTCGGCCTGTTCAGAAGATCGGAAGTGAAGCCCAGGGATCAAATTGATGACCTAAGGGTCATAACAAAGATCATCAACCGTTTGGACGACATTCATGGTAAGCGGTTCGATCAATTGATAACAAAAATACATCTAGGCGAAGAGAGCCCTCCTTCGAGGAAGACTCACAAACATAATGGCGAGAGTAACGACGAAAGACCATCCAAAGCCGACAAAGACCCAAGCGACCTGAAGTCCGAGTTGTCGGAAATTTCCGTTCAGCCAGCCACCTATGATACATCCGAGGAAGATGATGATCGCGGATAAGTATATATGCACGACAAGGAGATCATCTCAAGTCAGGAGAGAAGAGAAGGAAAGATGACGGAGAGAAAATTCGCCATGATGAGTTACTCACCGGCAATGCTAGAGTAGCCATCCAACGCTGCAAACTTGGCCTCTGCAAAGATTCCTGTCAATATTGTTCCAATTGCACCGGAGAGAGCGTGGCCTTTGAATTGTTATACCCAATGGAACCTCAAGCCAGAGATTAGTATTCCCGATGACAGAAGAATAACGGAACGGACAACGACATAACAGAAGAAGCAATGAGGGAGAGAAGGATATAGGCCAAGGGGTCTTACATGCGAAAATATCGAGCGCATCGTCCACTTTCATAACAGTCTTTAATCTTGTGGAAAGGTTAGATAATGCCGAAGCGGCGAATCCAATAAGAAGCGCCGCTGGTGGACCGACAAAGCCGGCAGCGGGAGTGATTGCGACTAAACCACAGATTGCTCCAGTGCAGAAACCGATGCAACTATAATAGCAAGAACACACACACACATCATATCCTGTTCAGTATATATCTAACTTGCTGAAAGTCGTTGGAGAAAAGACACTTACCTCCATTTCTTTTCGAGTCGATAGTCCATGACGACCCAAGTAATGCCTCCAATGCTGCCCGCTAGATTGGTTGTGTAGATTGCCATAGCCGCTCGGAGGTTGGCTGCGAAGGTACTACCTCCATTGAAACCTTTCAATTTTTAACCGTCAAAGCAACGATTAACATTCACTCAGGTGGACCGACTGACATGCTCTTGGCCACAGGAATGGATTAAAACTAGACTAGAACATACCAAGCCATCCCACCCAGAGTAGCACTGTTCCCAAGACGACGTGGGATATATTTTGTGGCTTGAACAAGGTTTCACCTCCTCGTCGAGGACCAATGAAGAGAGAATAAGCAAGACCAGTTGTACCAGACGCGACCTCGATCGGAATTCCACCGGCATAACTGAGAGAAGACAGAAAGAGTGATGAAGCACGGGTCAGCCTTCAGTTGATGGAGATAAAAGACAATATACAGATAGGATAGAGAAGACACCAGAGGACACTGATGATCGAGCTATGTAGACCTACTCTAGGACACCCCATTTGAACGCCCAGCCGTGCGAGCTCCAGACCCAGTGCGCCAGAGGGTCATACACCAAAGTTGTCCATACAAACGTGAACACCATGGCGGGCAAGAATCTACCTCGTTCGGCAGCGGCGCCAAGAGCGAGCGCGGGGACAATGGCAGCGAAGAGTGACTGGTAAAAGGCAAATACCTGCATAGAAGTATGGCATGGTATTTGGTCAGGACAACGTTCTTGATAATGAGAGGACGGAAGATTGAGAAGTACGAACAATTTCTGGAATCTTGTTGTTGGCCTCAGGTACGGGAAGCTCCAAGACTTTCATGAAGCTAGTGTATTTGTATAACCAGAATGGGCCGTCGGAGGAAAAGAATGTGTATATCATGTGACAATCACACGTGAGCAAGTCAGACAAATCAGTCGCAAACGGTTAAAGACACAACGAACGCAAAATTCCGAAGATTTCCCCAAAAGAGACCTCCAGTTTTTGAAAATGTCAGAGAGTATCCCCAAAAGAACCACTGGAATGAAGTGACAGCGAGAGCTTGCCAACAGAAACAAGTCAGAAACCTTTGAGGCGGTCTATTGGATGAGGATATATGGCTTACAAGAGATCGTTATGAACAACAAGCTGAGCGCGTTCTTTCTTCTGACAAGTCCAGAGTAGAGATAACCGAGTCTAGAGACAGTAGAGTCGGACTTGAGCACACGGTATTGAACACGGATAGGCGATGCATTGCTACCAGCGTCTTAAGAATATGATAGCCTGATAGAATTACTCACCCAGGAATCATCATCCAGACAAGAGCTGAGCAGGTCATGACCCAGGCAATATCTCCAGGGTCATACGATGAGGCAATTCCATCGGTAGTGGCGATCAAGTCCTGAACCATGATTGCCAACGTTCACCGATACAATGTAGCCAAAATTTAGCTTTGTGAAGAAATAACGCATACCCTAGGTGGCAGCTGTAAGGAAGACAATAGTAGAGATATACGAACTGTGCCACCGGCATCAATTGATCCGTCCACGCCAGAGATGATTCCACTATTGCCATCAGGTAGCCGAATGGGTGATGGCAAGAATAAGAGAAAAGAACGAAAGAGTCAGAAACTCCTGGTGATGAGCAAGTTGCTTGTATTCTGTCCAAGCATGTTGGTTGACCCGTAGGTTGTACTTTGAAGATTTTCTTCTTGCGCGGGTTGATCGAAAAACGTACTAAGTGATGTTCGGCATGACCAAAGAAGACACAATGTCTCTTAGGAGGATATCAAAAGAAGGAAGGTGGCGAAGGATATATTATATGAATTTGGAAAGTGCTTTACGTCTCAGGAAAAGAAAGGGAAAAGTGTCCGAAGCGTTTTTTTGCCGGAAATACCCGCAAGAGAGAAATGACGAATAACGAAACTAGGGCTGACTTTGGCGATGGATGCCTTAGCTGTTAGAGATGCCGACTGGAATAAAGCTGATGATTGATCTTGATGCAACAACGACCAAAAACCCGTGATGGAGCAAAACAATGAGATGTGTAGCTTATGGCCAGATGAACAACGTACACAAAGAAGAAAGGATTCGGATGGACGATGAGAAACGGATTATAGACGAGAAGAAAGGAGGACAAACTTGCCGAGCTAAGTTTTCTTCTCTTCGCCCCCCTTCTTCTCTCCTATAGTGCCTTTCGCCCGTTAGAGAAGCGCATCGGCGAATGCGGTGTGCGCAGTAATATCAAATACGTTATCGATCTTGGCCTAATAGCCGGATGGATGGATGAAATCTAGGAACGAGGAACACAGGCACATTCCCTGCACAAACAAACAATGCATGCACAACCCATAGACTCTTCATCATTCAAATCTCAAGTTGAATTAAAAGCTCGCCTAAGTGTAGAAGTAAGAAAAATGCAAGCGCAGAATGCTTTTGCCGTCTGTTACTTCTAAGAAATCGAGTCATATGCTTCTCTCGGTCATATCTTTCGGTGAATTGAACATATGAATTTATAATGTAAATGACAGCTTGCATTGATTGGTATACAAGATGGAGAATTTTCCAGACATCCTGTATACAGAGCGACTCTTCAATGTCGATCGAACGGACTATACACCCCTGCGATCATACAGAGGTTTCGAGGAGTGAAGTGAACATTGAGCACGGGTATTCTTTTCGTCGGGTATGTCGATAGTAGTGATCGACTGCAATCGTTCACATATACATAAATAGAGGTGAGAAACAGAACAAACACGGCGGATAAGAGGGAAGAGTAAAGAATAGAAAGATGAGAGACACATACCTGATATCTGGAATTCCTACCGGGACTGCCTTCGCTGGTATCTTCAATCCGCCCATTGGGAGCTCACCGGTCCCATTCGAAGTCACGGTAGCAGCCGAAACTAGCGCCGGCTGGTGAATAATCTGCTCGGCTTCCACAGCCGAGCTCTTCACGTCCCACACTCGAACAGAGCAATCGGCGCTACCAGAAACAAGAAGCGATGACTCGGCCGAGAAAGAGAGTGAGTGAATCGATGAGCTGTGCCCAGTCATCTTTTTGATCAGTCTGGATGAACCGAGATCCCAAATATTGATCGCATAGTCCTCCGCTATTTGTGCCCAGAAAGAGAATAACCATAGACATTGAGCACACGTGTAAATTGCGAGTTTCATGCCCATGTGTGAAGAATTTACCTGCACTGGCCAGATATCTGCCATCCGGGCTGATTGCCAATGAAGAGATACCATTATCATGATGACCCACAAACAGTCGGACGCAGGCCCCTCGCTGAACATCCCACAGCCTACATGTCCGATCACTCGACCCAGTCGCCAGATATAACGAATTGGGATGAAATTTGATACACTGTGTTCAAAAGAAATCCCAATCAAGCATTTAGTTGATTTTGACTCAGCATCTCGAGGGGTTGTATCCTTCCGTCTGTGAGGAGCAACTCAGACACCAGTATGGAAGACAGAAACAACATACGTCTACGTCTCCCAAGTGACCCACATACATCCTTAAAGCTGAGATTCGATCAGTGCTCCAGAGTCTGGCGGTCCGATCCCGACTTCCACTCGCAAAGTAAGCGCCCATCGGCCCCCACTCAACATCCCAAACTGGCTCATTGTGGCCTTTGTAAGCAACGAGGGAAGAATATGTGTCCAGTGACCAAAGGCGGACTGTACCGTCCTTCGAGGAAGAGAGCAAATGCCGAGGCGGCGCGGCAGAGCCGTTGATCGGAGAGAACGATAGCGAATACACCGGACCAGAGTGACCGATGAGTTTCCGCATCGCGAGTCCACCTTTCTCTCTATTCTTTCGAAGAAAAGAGGCTAATGAACAGAATAAAGGACCAACCAGCAAAGCGTAAAATAGAGCAGGATCGAAAAAGCCAATGATCAGCATGATCCCCTTATGCCAGTATCTAACTGACGATAGCAGATAAAGCGAGGAGAGACTAAGCTCAACACTCACCATCTGTTGATGTTCCTACATCAAAATCATTTTTTAGTCCTCTCAGCTTCTCCCCTTTCAAACTCCATAGTCTGACGCAACTTTCCTCGCTGCCTGCCGCTAGAAGGCTACTATCTGCCGAAAAGGCTGTGCTTGTGATTCCTTCACCGGAGTCATGAAAAGTATATGCGCAAATACTTGGAAGAACCACCCGACCTTCGACGTCTGGTCCTTCCCATCTCGCATCAGTCATCCCAGCAGCAGTCGCTAATGTTGGACCAGCAGGAGTGGAACCCGTGGTTGAGGGGTTCGTTGGACCGAGCCGAATTCGTTTTCGAGAATCCAGTACTTTTTCAACTTCTCGCTTGACGTCGAACGTTCGGAAGTTGACAGGAAGGGGAAGCAGATCGTCATCTTTCGGGATCAGGAGCCCCTCGGTATCAGGCTCTTTATCTTTTACACCTGTACCTGTAGACGTGGGTATATTTCCGCCAGAGATCCCTGCAATGGGAGCAGTAGTGACGATAGAGGCCGCAGAGTTTGACGCGTTTCCAGACGTTGTAGCCGTTGTTGAAGTTGAGTTTTCTACAGCTGGCAGATCCACATTCATGCCATCTGGCTCCTTTTTTGCTTCCTTCAAACGAGACTCCTCTTCAGCCTCCTCAATCTTAATCACCTTTCTCACCTCTTCTGCCAATTTCTCTCCTAGAGCAGGGAATCCAAGCTTTAGAGGCGCTTGAGATGCGTTGAATGTCGCTGGAGATGGCCGAACAGCTTGTTGGGGTTGCTGACTAGCTCCACTTGCAGAAGTGGACTTTGTAGACTGATGCGCCGGGATGTGAGCCGAAAGTAGTCCCGTCTCTGTCAGTAGGGCCATCGGAGAGATCGGCTCGGTGGTGGGTGAAACTAAGAGATGCAGAGAAGACACGAAACCGACGATAGGACAACAGAAGAATGTTTAGATCTGGCAACTTACTTGCTCTCCAAATCTCGGTATTGGAAGACTTACCATCAACCTGAACGCGTTCGTTAATAACTCCTCTAACACTCTCCTTGCCTCTCTCTTTCCTTCCTCCAGTATCCCACTCACCCTCAACGCCACCACTACTGAGCCAGCCCACAAGTAGTCCGAACCCGCCTTTGCTCATTCGGAGCACATACTTCTCGCTACGAAATCGACGCGCTAAAGGAGATGCCGAGATATGGGCCGGAGAGGAGATCGCGGAAAGGGTGGAAATAGTTGATGCATGTAGAGGTTTGTGGAACGGGGCATGCTTGACAAAGAATTCCCGGCCTGAAGAGGTTCAAAACGAGGAAGAAACTCTCCGCATCAGCATCTTACATAGTGGTTTTCCGTATATGATATGAGCATACATACCAGCTTGTGAGAAACCTGTGATTAAGAGATCAAAGAAGGTGTGCACAAACACTGGGAACAGGAGAGGTCTTAGCTCGGCCTAATATGCAGGATGGAATGGTTACGTTGCATTGTCCTTAGTTGATCGCTCTTCCAACTCTGTATCGAAAATCAGAAACCAAGAACGAAATGATGAGGATGGAACGAACCTTCCAACCTTCCAATCCACTTTCTACCCAGGCTCTTAGCCCATCATATCCAGCGATTCTCTCTCCAGGCTCCAACACTCTGATAGAGTTTGCGGCTATCGGTCCGTTCAATATCCGTCCCGCTCTTTCTTTATCCTCCTTTTCCTTCCGTTCTCTTTCGAGAGTAGCAGCAGGCGGTGTCAAGCCCAATGTCGTTAGCGCCGAACTCGGTAAATGCTGCAGCATCACATCAAACAGCTGGCTTGATATCACAGGTGGAGGCGTGCCAGATCTTCCTGGGGGTCCGTTTCCACCGCCAGGCGTCGGAGGCCGACCGGATGGACCTACATTCAAGTTGTTTCGTTGAATCAGGTTTGGCAGGTTGGTCGTGTTAGATTTATTCAAGGGAGTCGAGCCAGCTGTAGGTGTGCCCATTGGACCGGAGTTGTTGATCGGTCTAGATCCAGGAGCGCCGGCTATACCTCCTGGAGGTGGAGGTGCACTTCCTGTTCCAAAGGATCCGGCTCCAGTTGATGATATGATGGAGGTGGCAGCGTTGCCAGAAGAGTTGTTGGTTGGATTGGATGTCGAAAAAGAAGCAACAGTAGAGGAAGTGGTCGAACCAGATGCTGAGCTTGCTGTCCCAGCAATTTCCTTTCGGAGCATTTCCTCGGCCAAATGATAGCCTCTTTTCCTTAGAAACGAAAGCACGACTTCATTATACGCTGGATCGGTCTCGGGCAACCGAGGCGAGGGTGCTGAAGGCGGAGGCTGAGAGGCTGGCGCGTTGATAGGAGCGGAGGGATTGATGGAGGTCGCCGGTCGAGCTGTTGGTGCTGGCAGAGGCGTTGGAGCCGGTGCTGAGGATGGTGCCATGTTTACAGGTAGTACCCGATAGAACTATAATGAAAAGCCGGATAGAGTTCCCTGACGAGATGGATGGAGAACACCAGACGGAATGGATGGTGTGAGTGTGAGCGACAGAGAGAAAAAGAAGGGTGATAGAAGAAGCCAGGAAAGTACTAACAATAAGGAAACTATAAGAAACCGCGCGAAACTCCTAATCAAAGTTGATCAAACTTTCTAATCGATGCTCATATAATCAGTAAACACACCTTCCTTCAGATCGAGTCGACATCCTATCCCAACCATTCATTCACTGCTCTCTCTCACACACAATTCACAATTCACAAGGCTCAACGCGCTTGCCAGCCACTGTCGACAGGATGAGCGTCATCGGACAATTTCATCAGTCACACGAGCCAAGCTCATCCTTGGTTGATCCTGACGTGTTTTCGACCGCATTCTCGACATCAGCTTTGGAGGCGGGACTTGGTAATACACAATCTAGGTTCTCGACTACCGAACACCTGTCCGATCAGACGAAGACAACTTTTTCTTGGGAAATCGATACAGATCCAGTGATCCCATGGCCAGAAAGACTGAACGACCAGACCATGATGACATTCGAATTTGGAGGCAAAGGATGGGGGGACTTGGGGCCGATCGAGTCAGTTCCTTACTTTAACTCTGAACATCATTTGGCTATGCATGCGACATTGTTGCTGTGCTCATTTGTGTCGCTGACTTGATGGTCCAATCTTCTTTACAGCAAAGATGAGAAATGCTCGGACGGGTTGTCCGACTGGTGTATGTCGCATTATAGAGAGGCTCTTTATATGCCTGAGGTATACATCATCATCTGTCTCTTTGTTGATCGGACATATCCTTCGACTGACTGTTTCTTTTGACCTCATCACTAGATAATATATTCTTTGTCTTTCGTTCTTTCTACACTTCAACAATTTGCTTCCGCCGCTAGTTCACCAAGCTCCATTGGATCCTTTCAGACTGTTCCTTCGCCCTTGTCTGCGCTCATGCGGACAATCCCAGAGCTAAGCCAAAAGTACAAACGAACACTTCCTCCATTACTTCCCTCTTTGGTCAACCTCTCTGCAAATATACCGCAAGAAGAGAGCGGCTTGGGGAATAAAGAATGGAACGCTTTAAGATCCGGATTTGGTCTGATGCTTGGCTCTCAAGGTGAGAAAGATAAAGAACGTCGAAGGAGAAAAGAGAAGGATAACGATGTCGGGGAGGAGGGGAAGGAAACAGATAGAAGAGAGGAAGAAGAGGAGAAAAGACGAATAGATCGGGAGAAAGAGGAGAGATGGATTGAAAAGGGAAGAAGGTGGCTAGAAAGACTGGAAAGGAGAGAGTAGGTTCTGATCTCATACCATCTTACACCGTGTATTAGTTCCTGATCGATAGTGGTTCTCTCTCTTCCTAATTTTCCTGTCAGGACTCTCCTTCAGATTCTTATTCATCTTCTCCTCCTTCCCCCTCCAGCATCTCTATTTCCTACTGAACACATTCAAGCAAAAGCTATCAAGGATCAGTCTGCTTCACATTCAAAACCAAAGAAGCGCTCGCGCTCCCAATCTAAACCATTGAAGATTTCGTCTAAGAAGGTAGATCCGATCTTCAAGTCTCTGGACCAACTCACGGACCGATTAAGTGTTTGGCAGGCGCTTGACTCCTTAGGTGTAGAAGAATCAGGAATCGGAGAAGCTGAAAAAGACCGAGAGCGAGATATGAGAAATGTGAAAGGAGATTCTCAAATCAAAGAAAGAGAAATCAAGGAAGAGAGGGATTGGATCAGAGTTTTTTGGGAGGACGTTGTGGAGAAGCAGTAAGCTTTTACATTATCATCGTTACTAAAACTGACCAAAGCTGAGCCTCTCCCGGTTCGGTTTTGATATATTCTAGCTTCTCTAAGACCCACAAGCACATCATACTTCTTCTTCGTTCAAAACTGAGTCTTCCTCCTCTGACTAAAATAACTCTGTCGCGATCAGACTCCTTGCCTCAATCTGCAACAATGGTTACCGATCATGCGACGTCCTCTTCTAAGAGCACCAAGTCTTCATACATAGCACTCGCTTCCGATTCTTCTTTGGACTCGATGCTCACAGCAGATGGTTCGACTCTGACAACTGGTAAATCTCGCACAAAACCGATAGCCAAACAACTGCCCTCAAACGCCAACGCTAGTGTTCGTTTAGATCTTGCTCGGTCGAAATCATCTCTTCGCCCTTTTGCCTCAGCCTCTCCATCCTCTATTACTAATTCGAGTCAACACTCAGCTCAAGATTCTCTGTCTAGACGTGCGCAGTCATCTTCCCACCATACACTAGGTATGACCCGGTCTGCTTCCAACATCTCTCTCTCTTCTTCATTATCTTGCACATCGACATCATTTGCAACTCGTACAGGTTTCACGAGGTCTGGGTCGACCTTATCTACGACAAGTGCTGCGAACAATGCATTCGACAGGGCAAATAGTCTAGGACCAGAGACTAAGGCGGAAAAGCTAATGAGACGCAGTGTTAGCTTTTCGAGAGGCGCGTCTGCTGGAAGGAAGGGCAGTAGTGACGCTGAAATAGGAATCGGAATCGGAGCTAGTGACAGGGTTGAGGTAAATGGGAAGAAGAAGATGGAGAGAACAAACTCAGCTGGAGGTAGGACTCTGATGGCTTCAACTTCTCTCAGCTCTACACTTCCCTCCCGTTCAGGCCCCTCACTGCACGCTTCTTTCAATCAAGGAAGCAATCAATCTCAGTCGCAGCCACAAACTCTTGTTCCTGCAACACCAACGAAACCTGTTCCTTCTGTGTCTCATTCGGCTCATAACTTAACGCAGCCTATATCTCAGCCGAGGTTTGCTCCAGACTCTCCAGAGTTCATGGGAGAGACCCCGCCTCGGCTTGTACGTCCTTCGGGTTTCATCCCAGAATCCCAACAGGCACAGGCAAGATTTGGGGGGAAAGGGTTGTTTGGAGGGTTCGTCATTGGTGCACCTAATGAGGACGAGGACGGAGGAGGAGGAGGTATGATGGATCTATTCGTGA
Source organism: Phaffia australis (assembly GCA_014825575.1). Taxonomy (NCBI): domain Eukaryota; kingdom Fungi; phylum Basidiomycota; class Tremellomycetes; order Cystofilobasidiales; family Mrakiaceae; genus Phaffia; species Phaffia australis. The sequence continues at coordinate 36,254 of MVAH01000042.1, read as the reverse complement.
TAGGAACGGATGATGAGGGAGACAATTAGTGTTATCAAGGCGCAAGTACAGCTGGTACTCTAAGTGGCTTATATATATTCAGATAACCTTCAATCTCTTCTGTTTTATACATCGAAACGATAGATTAGCCTTCCCTACTTTGCAAAGATTACAGACATGATGTGGTTAATGCTTTGGTTATAGAGAAGAGGGTTTGTTGACAGGTCCGGCTGAAGTTCAGGGGTCCAAACAGCTGTGCGCGGTGCCTGAGCTCAAACCTCGAGCCCCTTTTTTCCTATTTCAGCTGGCCATCTCACCTTGTCTTTGGTTCGATTCTGTCCTAACTACCAACACCTCACTCGATCTCATTCATTCCTCTCCCTCCTTCTCTACCTCGAATCATTTTCTATCCGGACTCTCAACAGTATCATGTCTATGGCCAGTCGATCTAGGGGGCGAAAGGCGGTTAAGAAAGGAATAGGACTGACTATCATGGTCTGCGGTGCCGTTCGTTCTCTACTGACAGCGTTCCTGGTCTTCTTGCTCGTTGCGATGAGCTAGACAGGGAGATCATACTTATTCAACTTTTGTTTGCTATTTTCACTTCTTTACAAATTATACAGTCGGGGACAGGAAGGACGACTTGTAAGCTGTGTTTAACTTGAACTGAAGCGTTACTTGCATCCCAAGCGAGCACGGCTTACTTGTGTGCCTGATTGAATACTCAACCTGCAATTACATTATAAATCAGTTATCAACACACTCTGTGAAAGCGCCGTCTTAGTTCGTCCAATTATTCATTACAATTTCTAGCGCTGTTGATAGAACTGATGTTACTTCGACCCGCGCAACCCCATATTACGAACATAGGCTCATAAAGATATCGGACCTGCTAATGAAGCTCACCTTGAGACCAAGGTTAGACTTAAACAACACCAGATCGGTATGTCAATCTTACAGCAGGCAGACTGTTTGGCCGAGAACTGAAGCTCATTAGGTGGATATATGCTCTACCTGTCAACTCGATTTCGTAGAGCTCGAAGAAGATGGTATAAAGATCATGTTGACCGTGGTTGATACCCCTGGATTTGGGGATAATATCGACAACCAAGACAAGTTCGTGCTCTTTATAACTTGGCTTCTGTGTATTTTAACTCTAATCTAACGCTCACTTGTTTGGTGTTTGGTTTGGCCCAACTGTGACAGCTTCCAAGAGATACTTTCCTATCTGGAGAAGCAATTCGACGAGAGTAAGTCTGAGAAGCACTACCTCTTATCCAAGTTAAGACAATTGTTTATATTGATATTAATCACTCCTTTTCACTGTACACTATCTAAACTTTCACTTAGTTTTGGCGATGGAGTCCCAAATCAAACGAAACCCTAGGTTTAGAGATGATCGAGTGCATGCGCTAATCTATTTCATTGAACCTACTGGGTAAGTTTCCTTTTTTGCTCAGGTTGTATGCGCATATATCTGAGATTTGATTGTCGATCTTGAATGAATATCATTTTAGCCACGCGTGAGGTCTTTTTCCTTTGTCTAGGAGATTGAACATACCGTAACGTACTGACAGACATCAACTGAAACGGGCGTATGGCGTTTATCAGTTTAAGAGAAATTGATATCGAACTGATGAGAAAGCTCAGCTCTAGAGTAAACATCATTCCAGGTGTGTAATCAGATAAACTACATCTTGAGTCCCTTACCTGCAGATTGACACTACTATATCTTTGTTGGTTGGTTTGGAAATAACCAACAGTCATTGGTCGGGCTGATTCATTAACCCCTTCTGAGTTACGAACTTTTAAGAAGCGGGTTCGTTACTCAATCCTACTTCCATCTGCTTCCAATATCAAATCAAACTGAAGAATATGTTACATGTGTCAATGTGTGTTGGATAGTGTATGGAAGACATCGAATACTATTCCATTCCAATATACAACTTTCCCTATGACGCCGAAGAAGACGACGAATATACTGTGCAGGAGAATATGGAGCTTCGAGTATGTAAACTTCGCTATCAAAATCATATAACATCAATCATTTTGCTAACTCCTCGTGATGGTTTGATTCTGACTACGGCGCGCTTCAGAAACTTCTGCCATTCTCTATCGTTGGAGGCGAAGAAGAGATGAAGATCAATGGAGAGCTTGTTCGGGTTCGAAGATATCCTTGGGGCGTTGTAGAGTATGAATTTTTTATTACGAATCACAACACAGGTGAACCGATGTTTAAGCTCTTCATTTGTGTATCCTTACGTCGTGGTTGAACAGAATCGACAACCCAGACCATACAGACTTCTCTAGACTTCGATCAGCCTTATTTGGATCCCATTTGAACGAATTGAAGGAGCTTTCGCACGACTGGCTCTATGAAAACTACCGAACAGAGAAGCTAAGTCGAACCACCGAGGGGGGGGATACTGGGTACGTATATCTGATCAGTTGTCTTTAGTTGTGAATCCCGAGAACGTAGTCATCGGTAACCATGTTCTGTATGGGTCTGTTTTGATTGGCTTTCACAGTGACACTTCTATGTTGCCAGAAGATGTGGCTTCTCAGTCCGTCCGACTTAAGGAGGAGCAACTTCGGATCGAAGAAGAAAAGCTTCGCGAGATTGAAATCAAAGTGCAGAGGGAAATTGCTGAACGAAGGCAAGAGCTGGTGCGAATCTCATCTTCCCTTCTCTTTGTCTTTCTGTCCGTAACTTCAGATGAATCGAATTGCTTACCTGTTGTCACTCCAACGTTCATTTCTTCACAGCTTGCCAAGGAGGAAAGTCTTAGAAATTTAGAGACAAGGCTCGCCGTTCATCAGAATGCATAGTTTTGGAGTGCGTTTGACCCTTGTCGTTGGGCTTTTAGCTCGCTTTCTTTGTGATTTTCCTTGTCCACATCTCTATTTTCTCAATTTTTCACCCAGTAAAGCGTTTCCATGACTCTTTGCATGTTCGATTGTCTCACGTTCTTATCATCCTGTAATTTAGACTGATGCATATATACTCTACGATTGGCCTCTTGTATTGTTCCTGGTTCTTCACGTTTGACACATCTGTCTGATATTCTGACAAGCACTTGTGACATTTGTAGTAAGAAAAAAAGGAGACATATACATGGGAATCTTCTTCCTTGAACAAGTGGTATGAAGAGAGAATACGAGAGAGTCGTTCTCTCTTACTAGTGCTAGTTCTAATACTACTAATACCGTCGTAGTCTGACCGACCTACTGTGTCTGCGCACCGTATCCCCTTAGCTTCTCCGCAAACGCCCACTCGGTCTTTGCACTCATCGTCTCTGAGATCTCGACTCCCGCTGAAGTAACAGTAGCAATTTGGAACTGTTTATCAGGAGAAGAGCCGAAAGTGGATATTTAGCTCGCTGATAGAGAGAAACATCAAGAAATTGGTTGAAGGAAGAGATTGTACCTTGTTGAGCGATCGAGCGTCTCGGTAGTAAAGCACTTTCATACATTCGATCATCACTTGCTCGGCCTGTTCTCTCGTCAAAGTGTCTTCGTTTCCCTCGACTGCTTTTCGAAGTAAAGGTTGAGCACTGTTGAGTGAAGTGATTAAGATGTGTACAGATACGACTTGGTCAGCCCAACGCGAGCGATATTTTTCGAAGATGTATGGAAAAAGTAGAGGATAACTGACATGTATGATCCATAACCAGTCGCCAAGGTAGAAGCCGTGTAGGTCGTTCCGATTAGGTCAACATATCCTAGAAAACTGATGAGGCAACGATGAAAGTAAGAAAGAAATGTGCAACGAATTAAGTTTGACGGAAAAAGTAACAGAGATCGAACAATACGACAGTAAACAACGAGGAGTGTTGAACTTACCGCTCTCCGTTCTTGACACCTCCTACCAACAACGAATTCCATAATGGGTTCATCTTCGTTCGCCGGGCGTACATATACTTGGAGAGATACGAGTAGACCTCCTTCGGACCAAGATTATGCCCATCGGATGTGTTAGCCTCCTCGATGCTAAAACCGATGATATATCCGAAATGTGCATCAGAGAAGTGAAAGGAACACAAATCAACAGTGATTTTTAGCTAATGAAACAGAAAGTAGCAGGCCTAGACCAAGCCATCTCAATGACGAAAATGAAAAACAAGAAATGAAAATACAAACACTAGTCCTTCAAGCGTCTTTTCCAAGAACTGGAAATCACTCATGTCTCCTCCAGCGCCAATGACAGTATAGTCTCCAATCGGTTTAAGCCTCTCGATGTCTTTGAATCGGGCAAGCGAGCCGTACGAGGCAAGCGTATCGGCTGCTAACATAATTCCATCCTTGTACTTAAGCGCAAGAACAGATGTTCCGGTAACTATCGGCTGCCTATCCATCCATCCGTCCAGTTGATAAGGAGAAGAAGAGAAACTTGTTAAGCTCTTGAGCAGATATTTTAAGGCACATGCTGAAAAGAAGAGAGAAGAACAAAAATGAAAGAGAGAAACGCAAAGAAAGGTGTAAGGTGGGAATAGTAAGAGCCACTCTAACTCTCCCTTCAACCTGACTCCATCTATACAGTCCGAACCACCTCAATGAGCAGCTCTTGTTTATAGAACGAGCAGAAGTGAAAGGACGATGTAGAGGGAGGGATTACATGGTATGGCTCCTTCCGATGTCGATCTCGTAATCGGCTCTTTACCACATTCAACCACCGATTTGTTTCTTATCGCCGACACCAAGCTCCTTGACCTAGCACAATCCCTTTCTCGCTCGCAACCATAGCCTATCCCGATCGTTCTTAAGAGAATGGACGAGATAAACAGTCAAGCTAGAGGCGGGGCAGAGCAGTGTTTCGGAAAGAACACGCTTGGCGACTCCAGATTCAATTCTCTGAAAGACTTGATATAGAACGCTTGAATGGAACTAGGCGAATGAATGTATTGCACTAGATACCACAAGCGCACCGAGCCACAAAGAAGAACTTCCGGCTAGAGAAAAAGAAAGATAGAACTCATGTTCTGACTATGCAAAGAAGCTTACTTACTGTGTATGTGCGATTTCATCCATCTGGCCATGAGATCCTCCATCAAGGCCGAACGCTTTGGCCTCCCAGTTTTGAGGTTTATACATGGGGGCAGCATTGAACATGTCCTGAGAGTTCTCATTGCGGGGCCTACCCCAGGAAAGAGGAAAGTGATCCATGATAGGTCTGAATATGTGATGTTTTTGTGGGTGTAAGTGTGAGTTTTGGCGTTGATGATGAGATGGACAAACTACCTGTCTGCGTGGAGGAGGGATCAGAGCAAACGTGAAGTCACCTTAGATAGACTTACTTAAGTTAAACCCCTAACACGTGATCTAAGGTACGAGTAGTTACCATACATGACCAATGTTTTCATCCCTTTCCCCTGATTTCCTTTTCCGTTCCTGACCAGGCACATTCATCCTGTCGGTCTCGTTTACCTTCTAACTCTTATTTCGTGTCTCCTCTTCACTGTTCTTCTTCTCGTTCGGTCGTTCGGCTTCGTTTCTTGAGACGAGAATAAGCTTGGTATGTTTTAGGTAGCAAAGTTCCCTGCGTGACCTGACCAAGTGGATGATGTAGCTGACCATGGCTGCCGGCTCCTTTCTGTCGCGTCCATCTTTCAAACATCCCGCTTTAAGTCTAGTTCATCTGGCTCTCCGTATGATATAGCATCCTTCTCTTACTCCGTTTGATCACTTCAGCCTTTCCTTAAAACTCGGGACGAGATCGTATTTTTCTTTCAACTCTCGGCATCACCTAACTGAAGAGAGGTACGTGCGTGTATATAGTATCGTCTGAACAGATTGAATAAGTCTGCTTTCCCGTTTTCTTTCTGCTGCCTTTTCATCGGACTATATTAATACTTTTTCAACTCTTACACCGACGGACTGACTAAAACAGTTCTGTCTTCATTTTTTTTTTATTCCTGTGTGTCTCGGTTGATCAGATATGTACCCTACAACAACTACTCGGCTCCATTCGAACAATTCTCCGACGAGGTCACCCAAGACCACACCTCCCAGCAAAAGGTTCGAGGCTGTTGTCATCGCATCGTCCCATCCCCTCCCTTCTTCATCGCCTCCTTCTTCCTTCCGGATCCCTTCGCTTCCTGTATCCACGCCTTCTCCCCAGGTACAGCGTATTTTACCTTCAAGTCAAGTCAACTCATCTCGACATCCATCGCCTCTCAGCCAAGATAATCTGTCTATACTTAACAATCTACCGACCAGAACGGCTCTCGATCAGAACGACGTTCCTCGGTCGCTGCAGAGCGCTCTTCCTGGGGCTCCCTCACTGATAAATCCTCAAATATTTCCGTCAGGCGCGCAGCCCTCCCTCAATGATGATTCCATATCTTCAGATGGCTCTAGCTTTCGAGATGAAGAGTATGATGGATCTGATGTCAGTGAAGATGAAGACAATAGGTTTGAGAGTAAGGAGGATGGAAAGGGACTGAGTATGCAGATTGGAGAGCTGTCAATGCCCCCACCTTTGATGTCTCCTCCTACGTCGCACTATCCCTCAATTACTCAGCTTTCCCCCTACCCAACACCCCAACCACATGCTCAACCTTTGCTTTACTCTTCTCCCCTCGAATCTTCCCAACATTCCAAACCCTTTGAGAGGATGTCCACCAGCCAGCTGCCTCCGCTATCTATCGAGTCTGGCTCGTCTACGTCCCGTAATCACGCTCTTCCTTCGAAACTGGGTCCAGAGAACAGCTCGACATTCGATTACACCTTGTCGCCTGCATCTCACACTCCTACTGGGTTCTCTGGCTCTTCGCCGTACCAATCTTTGATCCAGTCCGCACCCACAGAGAGTCAACCTATCGTTGCGAAGACGGCGTTTACACCTCTGATAATCGACTCTGTTTCTCAGTCAATGTCTTCGGACATAGATTTTATGACATTCGGTAGAAATGGTACGAAGCATGATAGCGAGAATCGGGAAGAGGACAGGGCTTCCAAGTCATCCAATGAAATTGTTTTGCCTGGATCTTTCCTAAGTGTGATCACAGAACCGTGGTTCCTTCGCGCATTTCTACCTAATCTCAATATTCGATCGATGGTCAGTTTATGGGATGCTCTGGAGGATAGCACGAGAGCCCAGCTTAACCAACACCCTGAAGTCAGAGAAGAGATTCGAGTCTGGGGCCTTGGGTGGGCAGGCTATATCAGAAGGGCCTTGGATGAGGTTGAACAGAGAGATGGGTGGGATGGAATGGGAAACGGCTTCATTGTGGATTTTTGTAAGTCTACTGCTAAGTCTGTCGTTCAACAATAATCAGTTTCGTATTTGCCAACCATCTTGACGGTTGTTCTGGCTTGATACGCATAGTATCCACTCTTCTCCTCCCTCCTAATACTCAGCTACCCCCTCACCAAGTGCTCTGCACATCGCTTGTCACTCTTCTCCTTCGTGCATCACATGCCTGCCTCCCCCCGCCAGGTCGTCATTTGATCCCGTTCGAAGAGGAGGAATCTGTCGTTGAACCAGTGATCCCAGCTCATGCACCTCTTCCTCCCTCGTCTCGAACACTTCGCAACGGAAAAGAGCTTGTATTCCCTCAGCCACTCGCTGCTTCTATCCAACCACCGGCTCCTCCCCCCGCACTTCTACCTATGTTCTTACCAGGGAACGGTTCGCAATCGGCCTTAGATTCGTCCGGAGGCAGAAACCAATTTCCTATTCCAGAGAAAAAGAGGATCAATAGAAGAAGTAGCATGTCAAGTGTTGCCTCTTGGGCGAGTCGACCAAAACTTGGTCTTAGCAAAGAGAGTGGAAGCCAAGCTCACATGTCGCCTATATCGATCGGCTCACCTCGAATGGCTTCTTCATCTGCCTCAATATTTTCCATTGAATCATCTGCTCGAGTGGCGCCTCCTCCTTCTATTCACCCTCAACCCAGACGATATGAGTTCTCCCAGCAACCTGTGTTTCCTCGAAGACCGACCCGACGGGATCTTACCGGACAGTCCGATGCTGGCTCGGTGTATTCTATTGGAGGCTCGCCATCAGCTCTACAACGTCAACGAAACCCCTCGTTTGGTAATGATGGTATATCCTCGTCTCATTCAACATACCATCCCGACCCAAATGCCCCACCTGTGCCTAGTTTGATGAACCTTGCGTGGAACAACACATCCAATGGAATTGTTCAATCACCCGATAGTTCACTGAATGATCTATCCCAAGCCGTGACCGATGGAAGTCCATTTGGGTCCAGCTCGTCCTTCCTTGGCGGAGTGCCTCGCCCTGACTTTATGGGCTCCCCTTCATCTTCTGGTTCCTTAGAAAGCGGTAGTTTCGTCGTCGGACGTACGTATCTTTCGCCGTCTTCCCGAGCATCGACGCCCCAACCGGTCGAACCTATATTCCTCTCAGCTACATCTCCCTACAGATACAACCGAGCTCCTGTATTAGAGATTGTGGTCCCTCTTCCAGCGGGTGTTCGATGGCCATCCGGACCGGCGCTCAAGCTGTGTCATCAAGCCCTTGCTAGATCCGGACTACTAGACAAAATGAAACTTGGAGATCTGGTTGAGAACTTAGCAATCAGTCATCCCAGGCGGACGACTCACCCTAGTGGGTGGACAACAGGTACCATGGTCTTTGTTCCTCCATTCCTGCAACCACTCTCCTCCGTACATGGTAATCTGATGACCTCTAAGTCGACAGCCTCCTCCCCGATTCAGTCGCAAGTGCTTCCTCCCTTCCGACCTTGCCATCTCCCTCCAACGCTGGACATGCTCCTTCTTCCGCCAACATACTACCACGCCGTTCTTCCCGCACCATATATTGTGTTTCTTGATATTTCTTCGTTTGAGCAAGCGGTTCGAGCTTCTTTGAGACTCGCTCATCAACGAAATGAATTAAGCAGTACAACTGGTCAAACGTTGTTTGTTGACTTGTGGATTCATGAGGCAGGGTTCTATATCGGAGAAAACAAGGATAATGAGGACGATGGTGTTGGAGAATGGAGGGATATCAGAATAGGAAGAAAGAAAGCGGCGAGAGATAGAGGCGAAGCCGGAAATCCGTGGGATGGGACGATGGTCACCTTGGAAGCTGATGGAACAAAAGAGGTTTGTCCCTCTATCTCTTCTACTGCACTGGCATCAATTCATATAAAGTGCTGACATCTTGGTCATATCGCTGGTTATGGGTTTGTTAAGGGTCGGGATGAAATACTTCGTAGGATCACCTCCGAAGAAGATGCTAGTCCCTTCGCAAATCGACATCCATGGGAGATTATCGGATCCAAATCTACCAGAGGTAGTGTCTGGCTCAAGTATGTACTCTGCTCCTCACGCCTTGATCTATGATTTTGATTTCAAGATCGAGCTAACTTATGACCCTTGGTGAACTCACACTTCCTTTCTGATACGTCTCGCTGCAATAGGCTGGTTCGAGAGCAAATTCCCCATCACTGAATATAGATAAATTAATGAGAAGAACGTGCTCTGATCCATTGCTATCTCTTCACCCTCTGTTTATACCATTTGCTTTTCTTGGCTCAGTGCTATGTTTGTTTCTGAACTCATCGTTCTCATTGCTGCTGGTTGTTATCTCTTCCTGTCCTCAATTTTATCTTATAGGACTATATTTAAGGACATTACCGCATTTCATCTCCACTTTTCCCCTTTCTTCTCTAAATCTGTTATTCGCGCGTCTCGCGTGTTCGTACTCTTTTCTCTTTTCTCTTCTCCTCAAGTATCATATTCACAGTCTATCACTCTCACCTCTGTTCGGTGTTCTCATTATGTTGTTGTTCATGCATGGCACAATATTTTATTTCCCTGATATATGACTCTTTAGAACCATCCCTCTTCCAGTTCGTATACACCTGTTGAATTTCTTGATAGTCCGTCGTAGTCGGAAGGACATCGTCAAGAGTGTTTATCTGGATCTTCTAATATCTAGATATACGGATAAACTCGGACGAATTGTAGTGCTCTTTCGACGATTAAATTGATAGCCGGAAGCCTTCAGCACCTACATTAGAAAACTAGGAAAGCCCATCGATAGCAAAGAAGGTGACAACGGAATAAGAGTACGAATGAGGAGAAGGAAAGAGAAGAAACCGAAGAAGAGGAAAGTGCGAGCTTGATCGTTTCTCGATCTATCTATCTATCTATGCCTCGACCTTCTTCAAGTTTTTGTGGAGCTCAGGCTTAACAAGAACAACTCGATCAAGCAATTTCTCCACTACGGCCTCTCGATTCTGCTTGAACGACTCCTCGAGGTCTTTGAGCGATTGCCTGTATAGATCGGCCGTGATATGTTTAAATTTGAGAATACAACCGACAAAGAGAGATCAGAGAAGATTGAAACCAAATCTAGAGTGAGTTGAAATTCAGAGTGGTAGCAACACGTTTTTTGGCCTAGAGTAAACACTGTAGTGAAACGGATACTGACTCGGTCGAGCTATCGATAGTGGATTGTGATGTTGTGGTGCTGCCAGAGTGCTGTTAAATGCATAAAATAGCACAATCAACTAGTCAGCTCATGCTGTTACCATACTCCTGCTCGGCTTTCGCGATGTTCTGTCTCGTTATGCTAAGACCTTTCTAGAATGATATGATAGTCGAAATTCCCTCCCATCTTGGCTTTCTTGGCTGCTCGGCCCTTGAACACCCATCGAAGTCAAGATACGATTCTCCTTCTCTCACATATGTTGAAAAAGCTCTTGCAAAGTAGCACTCAAAGGAATGAGAAAATCAACGATTTGATAAAGGACTCACCTCCTGCTCGAACGTCTTGTATTCACTCTCCTTCTTGGCCTTGTATGCCTCGATCTCCTTCGCAGCCTCAGTTCGAGCGTCCTTCAGCTTTTGAGTTCGGTCTGCACCGCAACAGCGTTCCGGTTAAAACAGATTGATATTTGAAAGAGGGGTCAGAAACAACATGAAGAAGATCTAAGTCACTCCAATCCTGAGAAGATTGAAGAGAGGTGGGTCAAATTGAAGAGTCAACAAAGAACTCACATTGACGGGCGGCCTGGACGACCTTAGAGGCCTCCTTCTCAGCCTATACAGACCACATTTCAGATATGGTAAATGACAAACTTTGATCTTCAGTCCAGCTCATACTACTCAAGAGTCATATGTCTCTAGAAACTGATGTCCTTTTTGCTAATATAGAAGAGAGAATATGCAAGAGAACAAAGAAACGGAAAAAACGTGTACAGACCTCCAGGAGCGTGGCTATTCCTTGAGATTGTTGAGCAGACTATTTATCAATCCAGTCATCTGCTTGTCAGCACCAGCGTGACGCTATGTATATGATGCTATGGTATAAGTTTCAAGAGCATGACATACCATTATCGGGTATAGAAGGGCGGAGTGACGAGTGAATAGAATCTGGAGATGGTGCGAGTGTGAGAAGGAGAAAGAGTGTGGTTTCGATAGTCGAGATGGAGGTGTCCGACGTATCTTAGTATATTCGATTTTATTTTTGATTTTATCGCACTTTGGGAATAAGTCTCAAGTACCGCAAGGAAAGATCATGATAATCTACTCTAGCATAATAGGATGAGCCAAGGCAGAAGTAGCAAAGCCAAGTAAAGATGACATGTATATGCTTGAGTAAATGAATGTTGAACTCTGTATTGGCTTTTAAGAACAGGATGGGAAAACGGCTTGAGCTAGGCCTGATTGAATTCCAGCCGTGTCTATCGCACAAAGGTAGCATCAACCTGTTTGAGTTGTGGGAGACCCAGGATGACCTAGTTGGTAGAGACAGATTTTCCCGTGAAAATCTGGCAAGTGAGAACGGCAAATGTTTTGAGAAGAGAAGAGACGGAGAGAAGCTGACCTTTCTCCTGTAACCCGCCATGTCATTAGCCTGACATGGATTTTGCTCCAGATAGACAGTCTCTAGATGCAGATGTTTCTCCAAATGAGACAGAGTAGACAAGTTAGGTATTCTGTTGTTGTTCGCCTAACGGAAGTTATTGTCATGGACCAGAGAACAGACAAAATGCGTGGTCAGTATTATTCAAAGTACTAATACGACGTTTTGAGGACAAAAACCCACCCAGAACTCTTCGAGGTCGATGCAATTTTCCAATCCCTCTATTTTTTCAATCCTGTTGTTCCCTATATCCAAGACTCTCAACTTCTTGTTTTCTCCTAGGCCTTCAATCTGGAGCACTCCGTTGTGTGACAAGTAGATCTCCTCCAAGTCCTTCAAGGAGGACAAGTTTTCGAGTTTGATAATTCGATTCGATTGAAGCGATAGGATCTTGAGCTTGGTCAAAGTTTCAAGGTTCTGTAGGTGAAGCCGATAGAAGAGGGCATTAAAAGAGGGAAAGATCAGGGAGAAGAGACACGAAAAGTCTTTGAGAAAAAGAAATTGAGGCGCACCTCGAGCTTTCGAATCTTGTTTTTACCAAGCCAGAGTTCTTCCAGGTTGATGAGCTTGTCGAGCCCTCTGATCTCCTAGAATATGTTGTGCGCATGTTAGTGAGTATACCGTTCCTGATGAGTCATGTGTTGATGAACTCTGACTCACTCTGATTCTGTTTCCGCCCAACTCTAAGCTGCGTAAGGAGTGAGCCAAACCCTCGAGACCCTCGATTAAGGAAATTTTGTTCTGAATGAAGTACACGGTTTCTAGCTTGGAAAATGCAGAGAGAGGAGGAGAGTCGGTTGAAGAAGGGTTGAGAGACCTGATTAGATTGAATGAGAGGTCTAGTGTCCTGATCACAGTTATGCGACGATGGTGTTAGTGTACTGACTCTCGCTACTATTGTTATAGATCACCCCAACTTACTTCAGTTTGGAGCACTTTTCTAGGCCTTTCAAAATTCCGATACGGTTGTCGTATGCGTCTAGCTCCTCTAGCTCAATCAAATGATGGAAGATTGATTCGTCTAGTAAAGTGATCCGATTTTGACGCAGGCAAAGTCTCTTCAGGTACGGTCCAAATCGAGGCAGGTTGAGTTCAAGTAATTTTTCCGAGTCAAGAGACGAGTGAGTGAGCTCTAGATCCTAATGTCAGAGTTGACATGAAATAAGAGAGGACGGTATTGCGTTTAATGATAAGGGACGCCTCTTGAAGAAATCATGTAACAAAACTTGTAAGAGAGAAGGACAGACATCTGTATTATCATTCAGACTACATAGCATGTCTCGATCGTCAATTCTAGCACCTTCGTCCCCACCCTCTTCCTCCGGTTCTGACTCGTCGTCACTCCAATCTGGGGGCAGTTGAACGATTTCTGGTCCCACCAACCTAGCTCTTGGCTGATTCGCTTTTTGTTCTTCGTTGTTCTTTATATCGCTTGTCTCATCAATTTGAATCGCAGCGCCAGATGTTGGTGCTTGGTTGAAGGAACTTCCAGACCCATCAGAGAGAGAAAGAGACTCGAGGTTGGTAGAAGGCTCGGGCATGATGAGGATAAGGTGATGTAAAGAGCAGAAGATGCACAAGTAAAAAGATGGAATTGACGAACATGAGGAATGAGGGGTGGCCGATGTTAGGGTTGAAGCATCAAGCAATCAAAGCCGTGCATAAGCGTTCGTCATGTAATAATTTGTAGCCATGTAACCATGAGCTTGTGACTCGTTGCTCTCATCCATCGTTCATCTTATCCCAGCCATCTCCCTTCTTCTTCTACCTCTCCGTTTCCTCCTCATCATTCTTTTCCATATAATCAAGCAAGATATCTGAAGAGTCGACTGATAGAGTCCTCTAATTTAAAGTTTTACATCCAGATCCATCACATTTTAGTTTGTTTGTCTCTGATAATGTCTCCTCCTGAAGTGTACGTGTTCTTGCTTCATATCTCTGGTCGTTTTTCAAGTTACACGGATCACAGTCGTAGATGAGTTTGGAAGGACAAACCATCTTGTTGAAATGTCTAGAAGGCTGGTGACAGAGCTTGTACACTTGAAACCAGCAATCATTAACCGGAACGTACTATCAAGCTGATGCATGTTCCCTACGGTTTGATCTCCTTCAATATCAAACCTGATATAGCTTCCATCTCTCCAGCGGTCCTATTACCGCCCATTCGTTCTCCCCCGACAGGTCTCGTAAGTCTACTACGTATTTCCGCCCATAGATGTCAGAAAGAGAAAACGTTGGTACAAATATCTAAACATGGATCCAACATCGCCTTTCTTCAGAGGTTGTTGTATGTGAGAACGACAACAATGCCAAGATCTACGGTCGATCTTCTTCGGGTGGATTCGAGCTCAAAGACACGCTCTCTGAGGTCCGTCTTCCCTCTGATATTCTATCCCATTTTCAAGACCAATTCAGATTTGAATTTGATATTGAAAACTCTTTTGCTCGTTCAAACAGCACGACAAGTTGATCACTTCTATTGATTGGGCTCCTAGAACGAACCGAATTGTGACCTGCTCTCAGGACCGAAACGCGTACGTTTGGTCGCAGACACCAGAGGGTGTCTGGAAGCCGACCTTAGTCCTTCTTCGAATCAACCGAGCGGCAACATGTGTCAAATGGAGTCCCAACGAAGACAAATTTGCTGTCGGATCGGGCGCAAGAATCATCGCGGTCTGCTCGTTTGATGCCGAAAACAACTGGTGGGTAGCCAAACACTTGAAGAAGCCGATTCGGTCGACTGTACTCTCGATCGACTGGCACCCGAACAACATCTTGCTGGCTTCAGGAAGCGCAGATATGAAGGCCAGAGTGTTTTCCGCTTGGATTAAGGACGTCGAGTCTAGGTTGGTTCTCTTGGTTTAGCTTGCATCCGATGCGAATTCAATGCGATCACTGAATCAGCTTGTGAATCTTGATCGTTTGCTCAATCCTGTAGACCCTCGGCCAATATCTGGGGAGCCAAGTTGCCTTTCAACGCCGTCTGTGGAGAATGGGGCTCGCTGAGTGGTGGTTGGATTCACGACATTGCCTTCTCTCCTAGCGGAGATGCGGTTGCGTTCTGCAGTAAGCTCTCTTTTTATTAGAGCACATCTTCTCATATGTCTACTTTACTAACAGCTCGTCTATATTCGTCTTCTTTTTCTTATCTCAATTACTCTCAGGCCACGACTCTACGGTCACTATCATTCACGCCGATCAGCCCGACTCTCCTCCTCTTGCAGTCCACACAATCAGATCGACCAATCTCCCCTATACTTCTCTTTTATGGTTGTCCGAGTCCTCCCTAGTTGCAGCCGGCCATGATTGCCAGCCTTTTCTCTTGACCGGCTCCGCTAATGACGGATGGAAATCTGAGCGATCTCTTGACGATGGCTCATCTGCTGGAGGAGGAAGTAGATCTGGAGTTCTGACTCCATCTGGAGGAGTGGGCAGATTGAACTCAGAAGCATTTAAAACGTTCCGATCGGCTGATTCTAGGGGCGCGTCCTCTTCTGGTGGAGCCGGATCGGGTGCTGGAGGTGCTCAGGGTGGAAACGGAGGAGGGACTGAGTTGAAGACTGTTCACCAGAATACAATCACCTCTCTAAAACCCTATGAATGGAGTGAGCAAGGAGAGGTTGTCAAGTTTTCTAGCAGTGGAGTAGATGGACGATTGGTGATCTGGGAAGCCGCTGGTATGTTCTTTTTCTACGAACTAACGAGCACAAACTTTGGTCTTTTGCTTATCTTATCATTTGCTCTTTTTCCCCACTTTAGGAGGTAGCACGGCTGGAATTACTGGGCAGTTAGGCAGGCTTGGTTTCTAAACTCTCTTCATTCTGAACAAAGGCGGTGGCGATGCGGACGTTGACATTGATACAATCAATACAATTTATTTTTCCTTCTCCAATTCTGGACGTTTTTGAGTAGATACTTTGTATGCAATACCAGGGCTATTCAATATGATAATTTAGACGGTTTATATAAGCAAATACGAAGAAAGCTATATATATAAATCAAATTCCCCCACCTTATTGTTATCAGCCAGTCGTCTTATCGACTATCTCCTCGTTTCTCATCGATCTACCTTCATCTCTCTTTTCTCCTCCACTGCAACTGCTGTTCCAAACAATGACAGAACTGAAACCGACTTTATCAAGTGACTGGGAGACAGTTTCTCCTGAGGACAGCAAGCCTCTGGAATCGTCTACTCTTCCGATGTCATCCAAGCCACCTAACAAGATTACATTCTTATCGTCCAAAGATGTTGATCAGATCCTTCTTTCGCTCTCGCTCTCAGACTTTCTCTCCTCTCAGTCGAATGCCTTCCAAGCGTTCTCTTCATTCTCTTCATCTACCTCAAGCGATGATGTCCAGACACCTGCCAGAATAGCGCTTTCTCTGCCTAATCATACGACTCTATTTATGCCTTCTCGAGCGTCCACCTTGGGAGGCACTGCATGCAAGATTGTGTCTGTTCCAAAGGAAGGCAAAGACAACGGCCGAGGTTTGCCGGCGTCGAATGTATTGCTGAACGAAGACACGGGGGAGATTAGTGCGGTCATTGGAGCAGGTCAGCTCACAGGGGTGAGAACAGCTGCGGGTAGTGCAGTCGTCAGCCAGATGTTGTTGGGAAAAGGAGTAGGAAGAGAAAAGATGGTAGTCTTCGGGACCGGCGTCCAGGCATTCTGTGAGTTTTCATCTTAATTCTTCACAACTGCTGGAAAAAGATGGATAGATGAACTGATGTCGAGAGTCAATATTCATGGTCTTTCCATGAATTCATTCAGGGCACACCCATTTCCACTTGCTACTCTTTCCGTCGATCACGCATGTCGCTTTTCTCGCCCGGCCCGGCCCGACAAAACCAAACGATCGGTTGGCAAAGCTGCTATCAGATATTCGAGGCCTTCATCCAAATGTTCATCTGGAGCATTCCAGTGTCGAGAATTACAACCGAGGCCAGGCTGTCCACAACGCGCACATCATCCTTTGCTGGTGCGTCTTCTATCCTTCATACTTGAACTCGATTTGTCGAACTACCTACTTAATGTATTTGGTCACTTCATACAACTGGTCAGTACCCCGTCGACAATTCCTCTCTTCCCAACTACCCAGCCCCAGACTGGGACACACATTTCTCTTGTTGGTTCTTATAAACCATATATGCTAGAAGTTGATCCAAGTCTACTTTCCACTCGAGCTGGTATAGTGTTTGTCGATGGCGAGAAAGAGACCAAGAGAGAAGCAGGAGAGCTACAGGGATTTGAAGGTCAAGTGTGCGAGGTCGGAAGTGTTTTGAAAGTTCAAGGGAAGGGTAGGGAGTTGTGGGAACAAAAAGGTGGTGATTTGACTGTCTGGAAATCGGTTCGTTCGATTTGTGCTCTTTCTAACTTTAGAATCACATCTGGATTGACCTTCGTTTTTTCGAATGCTTTCACACATCGATTTAGGTTGGGTTGGCAACTCAAGATGTGTAAGTCCTGTTCCTGTTCCTCGCTCGCTCGCGCTTATTCAAATGCTTTGCTCAGCTAATGTAGATCGTTCTGTCTATCCACTCAGCGCTATCTCCAATCTTATCTTTAATAAGAGCCAAGAGCTGGGGTTAGGCATTGAGTTTGATCGATGAACATACGATTTTATCTATGTATATATAGAGATACAGTCAACGAGGACGAACCAGTATGTGTACTCTGAACTTTACCACTATTCTATATCAATTCTATATTCATCATTAGCTTGATAGAAACAAAGTCTGATGAACAAGATAGCAAGATGTAGCGGACGAGACGAAAGAGCTACAGACATAGTGTGGCGGACAAAGTCATGAAAGATCCCTCTGTGTGTGTGAATTACTCAACGTATCTTTTGCTTGCTCTCATACTTGGCGGAACAGAGATGTGAACGCGTCGCGCAACATGACGTGCCTAGCCCTTCACCAAGAGAAGAGCCATGGGAAAATAATGCCGGGATTTGATTATGCTGCTGCTGCTGCCGAGGTTGTGGCAGAGGTTGAGGCTGGCTCCTCAGTGTAAACACGTGACCCATGACCCATGGACGCTTGGTGGTTTGTGGTCTGAGGCTGCTGAAATCAATGAGGACTACGTATCGACTACTACCAACCCAGGTTTGCTTGGCAGTGTTTATTGCTGGATGACAGTCAGAGCCATATTGCTAGTTAGCATAAGACAAGGTGGCAGATGCGATGCGTTTGACGTGTCTTCACAGATATCCGTATATACATATATGTGCACAAGAACGAAAAATTATCTTCCAACACACTTGCTTGACGTTTCTCCTATCTATTGTTAAAGAACAGTCGCTGTTCTTATAAACAGGGCAACTGATGTTCTACAGTTTGGAAAGCATCAATAATCTAACAATCATCACGGTCTGTCGGTCCAGGAACCTCTTGAGAACACACGTCGGAAATATACATTTCATTTATGACTAGGCAAGCTTTACTCTACCCTAATCAAGATAACTACAGCAAAAACAGACAAAGAAACTCCTACGGCCTCTGAAATAGCTTATCGCGTCGGTCGTCGGCAACCACCAATCTCTGAAATTGAAGGAAAATAATCGTCGTGAGCTTGGAAAAGAGGGAGAAGCAGAATACGTCAGAAGAGACGGAACGAACGCTCAATCATCACATCGATAGAATCCTGATCCTCCATAGACAAAGAAGCAGGAGTATCATCATCGCCAACAGCAGTCCCGTCGAAGAGGAATCTGTCAGATGAAAATATGTTGACGAAGAGTTGATTGAGAACATGAGCCTTGACTTTAATAAAGGATTCAGAAGATCCGATAAGAGCACGGAAACTGACCGGATGGTAGACACCGACTTTCCCACTCGTTGAGCGTAAGCCGATTTGAGCTTTGAGAACTTTGTAGTCGTCTTGATCTTGAAATGAACGTCAGTTCCATCAGAGGAAGCGACCTGAAAGGAATAGCCGCAGTGTCACAAGAAAAAACAGAAAGAAAATCCACACACACCACCAAGCGCGTTCAAACCGGTCAACATCGCGATGCTTGGTTTGAGGAGCATAGTGAAATGATAACATAACGTGATCTAAATATTCCACTAACCTTGATGTTGATAGGCTCTCCCTTAGGTCCTCCCTCTCCCTCCGGCTTGGGCTCTGGCTGCTCAGACATTGATTCAAGGGTATGTCAACTTGAGTGTGTGAATAGATGCGTGTGCTGGGTGTGGGGCAAAGGGAGAGCACTCAACAGGAACGAAACGTGTAAGACTGACCTTATGTAGAATTTTATGCAACACACACAATATTCATCTATACCAGTTAGCATCTTTTGTCTTTTTTGCCTCTCTAACTTTCTTACTCCATCCCGTTCACTTCCACTCTTTCTCCCCTTCTTCTTTCCTTTCTTTTCCTCTTCTTTCTTCTCTTTCCTATTATCCCTTGACAAGATGGAGAGAACACCCGTCCAGAGTCAGTTTACTAGTGCGGCTTCCACTGTCGATGTGGCTGAGCAAAATATCGCTGTTCGTCCACTCTACACTCTATGAGCTTCATACTTCCTCTTTATTTTACCTTCAACCTACACATAATCTCTCTTCGGTGGTCGCCCTCTCACCTGACTGGATTGATTGCAGATACCAAAGCTAATCGCCCTCTTATCTGGTGTTTTAAATTATTATGAATGTATCTCTATCCTCAACTTGGGAAACAATGCTGTAGATGTGCGTCCTCTGCCTCCTGAGAACTTTTATGAGCCAATCATCATAGTCAACTCTATGCACGTCGAGCTTATGCCTCTTTCCCTGTTCCTTCTACAAACAGTTGGAAAATGCGGAAGCTCATCAAGTCGCTCGATAGCGCTCGAGGAAACGGAACTTCCATGATTTCACTCATCATGAAGCCTGGAGTAAGATTCGAATTTCTCTTCTTTCAAGCAATATACCGACGTAGCAGGCAATCTCCCTATCCACACACTTTCTCCAATATGATCTCTAGTTTTGGGGCCAATAATACTGAACACGACTTTCTTACGTGCACTTTGAAACTTACAGTCCACTATCTCTGATTCCCAAGCCATGTTGACGCATGAGTACGGAACGGCATCCAACATCAAATCTCGAGTCAACCGACTTTCCGTCTTGTCTGCTATTTCTTCTGCCCAGGCCAGGCTCAAGCTTTATAACAGAGGTTAATCTCAAATTGATTTTCTTGGGCGCTGACATGTAACATTGAGTTGAACTGTACCTGATGTGTACTGTTTACTTGCATATGTTCGCTTTTTTCTCTTCAATATCATACAGTTCCTCCCAACGGACTTGTGCTTTACGTTGGAACTATTCTGACTGATGAGGGTAAAGAGAAGAAGGTCTCGTTCGATTTCGAGCCTCATAAGCCTATCAACACGTAAGTCTGTTCGTTCGCAGGTTCTTCCAAACAAACAGAAATGATCATCTCAAACTTACTCTTGTCTTGGTTACAGCACCTTGTACCGATGTGATAACAAGTTCCAGACGGCTGCTCTCTCGGAGTTGCTCGACTCGGACTCTAAGTTCGGCTTCATCATCATGGACGGTTCTGGAACCGTAAGTAATTTCCTCTTCTGGGCCAAATCTAATTATCATCCGAATAACAAGTATTGCTTGCACCCCCTTCTTGGTTGTCTGTTAGCTTTTCGGTACTCTTTCTGGAAATACTCGACAGATTCTTCACAAGTTCTCTGTTGATCTCCCAAAGAAGCACGGTAAGTATCTGCCCACACTCTTCCGCTCTCGGCGCTATCTTGGGCGCTCATCAAAATCGATTTACCTCTCGCATTCGCCCCCAATAGGACGAGGAGGACAATCTGCTCTTCGATTCTCCCGTCTTCGTATGGAGGCTCGACACAATTATGTCCGGAAGGTCGCTGAACACTCTGTCCAGCATTTTATCACCGACGACAAGGTCAACGTTCAGGGTATCGTCCTGGCTGGATCAGCCGATTTCAAGTCAGAGCTCAACCTGTCTGACATGTTCGATCAGAGGTTGGTTGCCAAGGTTATTGCCGTCGTTGATGTTTCGTATGGCGGACTGCAGGGATTCTCCCAGGTAAACATTTTCTTTCGCGTCATGCAGTCTGTCATTTACGGGTTTATTCTGAAGTACCTCCTATGATAATTTTCAATCGCTCTGCGGCGTGTCAGGCTATCGATCTCGCTTCTGATTCACTGTCCAATGTCAAGTTCGTTCAAGAGAAGAAGCTTATTCAAAAGTACTTTGACGAGATCGCTCTCGATACCGGACGATTCGTATTTGGTATCGAGGATAGTCTTAAGGGTTTGGAAATGGGCGCGGTCGAAACGTTGATTGTCTGGGAAAACTTGGACGTTATGCGATACGTGCTCAGAAACGCGGCCGGAGGTTCGTTGTTCTCATTCGGGCTCCTTATTCTGATGATGTACTTATGCGTGTATTACTCTTCCATGCTCTCCTTCCTTCGAACACTGTGACCTGCCCTTTACAGAGGAGGTTATTATCCACGCCAATGCCGAGCAGGCCAAAGACCGAACCAAGTGGCTTGATAAGTCAACTGGACTCGAGATGGAGAACGCTCAGGAGCCTCAGTCACTACTTGAGTGGCTTGCCGACAAGTACAAGGACTTTGGAGCTGCTTTGGAGTTTGTCACGAACCGATCTCAAGAGGGTAACCAGTTCTGCAAGGGGTTTGGAGGTATCGGTGGTCTTCTCAGGTTGGTGACAATACACAAAACTCTCGGCTCTCTTGCACGACAATTCAACAGTTACTCAATAACTCTGTTTTGTTTGATACCTCTCGGAACTGACAGATACAAGGTGGATATGTCGAACCTCGGCGATCTAGACGATGAGGATGAGGATGAGTTCTATGATTCTGATCACAGTTCAGACAGGTTTGTTTCCCACTTACACATGTGTCTCGAAGCGAGGGAGAGGCACAGCAAGAGGGTAGAGGGAGACAGAATAACACAATGCTGACTGTTTCCTTTCTCTTCTTCGACTACAGCGACATCTGATGTGTCTGTTGCCTCCCCTTTTTCGGAACAGTCCGGATGAAGAGGAG
The DNA here is from genome assembly GCA_014825575.1 of Phaffia australis. Taxonomy (NCBI): domain Eukaryota; kingdom Fungi; phylum Basidiomycota; class Tremellomycetes; order Cystofilobasidiales; family Mrakiaceae; genus Phaffia; species Phaffia australis. Next base: position 14,386 of record MVAH01000042.1, on the reverse strand, counting down.
GACGGAGCGGGAGAGGCTTGTGAGGGAGGAGGGTGCGTTTGTCCGACCTAGGAACGATGCTCGAGACATCTCGTCGATTGGACCTGCCGGTTCGGTCTCCGTCGTCATCGCCAGAGCTCACCAGGCCAGGCGATAAAAGGCGAGAGGAGGATAGAACGAAGAGGAAGAGAGGAAGAAGAAAAAGTGAACCACAGTCCCTTCGTTGGCCTACTGAAGAGGCCACAAGATGACACTGTTAAATGTTGTAGTATTGTGCTCTTCGGTTTACCTTTCGAATTTAGTTTGGTTCACCTTTCTCCTCTTATCTTTTCGTATAGGGCCCGATTCTTTCTTCTCGTTGTATGAAGAAGGTTGAAACCCTCGTTTTTATCCCTGTTTTGCTTTCTTTTTGCACGATCCTCTCGACCACCTGTTTTCTCTTTCTTCATTCTTCGAATTCATCCGCTCTGTTCTTTTTCCTCTTTATTTTTATCCATTTTTTTTCACTTCTCAATCATCGAGACTTTTGCCTACTTCACCCAACCCCCCTTTGTTTTTCTAATGATATAAAATGTAGCGTCTGTCTTGGCTTGTTCGGAAGGTTGTGGCCCTTGTTCCTAAGACTTTCTTCAGCGAGTGAGCTGACGTCGTGCTTCAGCTTTCAAGCTTGTTATACGATTATTATCAGTCATCCAGAATGTCTGACGCTATCAGTGTATGTAAGATGAAAAGATAGAAGAAAAAGGGGTAGAATGAAGCCAGATATATCTGAAAAAGGGATTTAAGGAACGAAGAATAGGGAGAAGAAGAGACAGAGGCTCTCTCTATTGGTATCGGACGTGCGCGCATGTGCTCATATCTACGCGGTTCTAAGAATTAGATGCACACCACTCTCGGTGTCTACGATGCCGCTGATTTCGCCTACGTTTAGTCGATAGACAGCATCCTCGAAAGGTTTCTGCATTTGTCCACGAGAGAAGTATCCGAGATCGCCCGACTTGGCGTGAGACGAGCAGTGTGATTCGGCAGCGGCTGTAGATGCCGATTGTACGTCGTTGATAGGAAACATCAACGCCACAATTATATGTATAAAGATTAAAAAATGTGAAACAGGCATCAGTTTATCCGAAACGACGAAAAGCAAGATATTAACGCAGGATGCGAAATCATCGAGAAAGAGAACTTGCCTAAGGTAGGGAACTGAGATGGATCTTTAGCTAAGATGTCTCTGTATTCTCTCAAAATGGTGATGGCCTCTTCCTTGGATCGCGTGATATTAGCCTAGAGAAGAAATCAGCGATCCGAGCATGACATGGCCAGAACACCAGAATAGCCATCAGCAAATTAGTGTAGCAGAAGAAGAAACGCTTTCAAGTGAGAACGGAACAAACTTCTTTCCAACTGCTCGCCCTTCTGCTTCCTCTGTGCTTGATCAACAGATGGCTAGCCCTGACCTTCTCTGGCCCGGAGCTTTCTGAACTTCCGGATGGCTGAGTGACTGGTCTGCTAGTTTCGCTTCGCAAGTAACTTGAGGCTCCAGGCAGACTAGTGATCTGGTTGTGAGATAAATGAGCTGGTGCCTCCCAAACAGACGTTCCAGTGGAGGGAGAATAAAAATACGGGAGCGACTTGGACTTTGAGAACCGAACTTCCCAGTCATTTGGAGTAGCCTATGTGTGGATTGATGGTCACGAAACACGATTTTAGTTGTAGAGGTAGAGAGATAACGATAGTAGCGAAAGAGTTAGCATCTGAATTCTTCGGTTGAAGATCGAGATCACAAGAAAACTTCAGATGGGGAAAGGTATGTTGCTTAATCTCAACCGACCGAGTCTTGTTCCTCATTTGTTTTAAAGTGATGAACTTGCTCGAGAACTGGATGAAAGGACCAAACAACATCTGAATGAACCAAGTCACTAACCATGTTTACAGTATTGACTTGATGTGTGGTATGCGAAACTCTCAAGAACAATAACGACTTGTGATTGACCAAAAAGAAAGTGGAAGACAAGAGATCGAACTGTCTGCTTTCAATCAATTGGATGTAAAGTAGAACGATTGAGATGGGAAAGAACTCAGTGTCAAGTTGAGAGCAGGCTTAAGGTCGCACGGGAGCCGAACGTCAGGTCCAGCTTACGTTATCATCCCTGAGATCCTCCACATCATCACCTACATGAACGACGACGGCCGTTAGCCTGATGAACACCATCTCAATTCAATATATTATACTGTTCTCATCATGTCTTGTAAGCATTCGGATATGATGCGTATTTGAACCTACATTTCTATCTGGTCACTTGTGTAAGATGTTGCTAACCAACTCAACCTTATTCTTCCAGCTGGCTTGAGTATTCACAAAGCGGCGATGGAAGGTAATTTTGCAAATTCGTCTTAAAGAACAGCGTTATATGCAACAGTGAATGAACCAAATACAACGTGATTTATCACTCTTTGGACTCGATTTTGCAACTCGTAAATCCAACAGGTCAACCAGGACTGATTCGATCTCTCCTGAACGGGGAGCCTCAGGCCATACACTCCAAAGATGCAGTAAATCATCGTCTCTTGCCTCCATTGCGTTTCTTGTTCTGTGCAAGCAACGACACTTTCTGAGCATAAATTACACAAATCGATTTGGACTAACAGGACGGTAGAACACCTCTTCACTGGGCCGCATCATCGACCTCACTCGAAGCTCTTGAAATCCTTCTCAAAAATACTCCTGCACCTGATTTGGAGGCCAGAGACGCAGGAGGGAGCACTTCCTTGATCATTGCTGGTTCGTTCTTATAGAGATCACAACGTCGTCGATTTTGTAAGAAGAGCCGTTGCGAGATCAATATCCCATCATCTGAATTTTGCATCTGTTCGATAGTCTCATCAGGACAGGAAGCCAATGTCGTTGCCCTTTTAGGAGCTGGAGCAAACCCCAACTCAACGAACGACAAGGGTCAGAGCGCACTGTAAGTCCCATCCCGCTCATAGCTCTGGGGTAGCACTCACAATAACAGGCCAACACCAATATTGCGTATGGCAGATTTTATGCTGCTTCAAAAGCTCGTATAGAAGTAAGATAGTTCTCAGCAGAGCTAGCCAATGTGATGTCCCTACTGAAGGGTGGACTGACGTTACCATTGTTCACGTTGGATAGATTGGGCGTCGACTTATCCAGAAAGGAGCGGATGTAGGTGTTCTGTTCCAAACCTGCGCCTAGATGTTTGTCAATAAGTTGTTCATTTTGCTACCATTGGTCCTGTCGTGCGCTTAGATAAACATCAAGGATCGAGCAAACCAACATCCACTCCATCGTGCGGCTTCAACTGGATCCGACGGATTTGTACAGTTGCTTCTGGCTGGAGGAAGAGATGGAAAGCGAACTAGATTAAATACCCAAGACCGAATTGGTTGGTTCATGCTTCATAATCACTCTTTTACCAGAAGATTACGCAAAGCTGATGCTCCATCCTTGTGGGACTCTATATAAACCGGTTCTCTGGATTTTTTAGGAAACACTCCGTTGCACTTAGCTCTGGAAAGCGGTCATGGTTCGACAGCGGTGATATTGATCGAAGCGGGTGCGGACCGAGAACGAGTAAGCTCTAAGAAATTCAACTTCGTTTTAAATGGTGGTCAAATTTATTCGATGGTCTGCTTAAATCGAACCGGCCGTTATTTCTAGCCAAACACAGATGATCAAACTCCTGAACAGATTGCAGGATTGGGAGGCAGAGAGCAGAAGAGAGTGTTGGAGTTTGTATGGAGTAAAGTTGGTCGACCTGAAGTCGATTAATGCCATGTTCGAAACCAACTTTATGTATCGCCAATGAAACACATGTTGACTCGAGACGATACGCTGATTGAGAAAAATCGTTGTATCTAGAAAATGATATCGAGTGCAATCAAGATGAGACAAAAGAGAAGAAAGGGGATTATCTAGTGAATCGTGTGAGACTAACTATTTGCTGTGCAGTTGTAGTTCAATCATCATTATTTCTTTCAGCCCATCTTCAAATGTAAAGACGACGACAACGACGATAAAGAAGAAGACGACTTCCTCCTTCGATCCAAACATTCACTTAAACCCGTGTACCAGCTCATCTCGAGTCGTCGACCTTGATCTCCATTCAACCAGACGGACAGAACGTTGATCTGTCCCTTGTCTTGTCTCTTCCTGGCTCACACCTTTCCTTCACCTCCTCTTCCTGCTTCCTATTCACGTCCAAAGAGATGGACGCTGGTCCCATCATCACATCCGCCTTTTCAGAGGTTGAGAACGGAGCTCTCAGGTTTGTATTCCTCTTTTCTCCGATTCTGTATTTCTGATTTCATCATGGGAGCCACGTCCACGCTATAGGCACTTCCTGTCTTGTCTCGAGAGAACTTTGGTTGTCCTCGCGGATATCGAATAGGATAGCGAATCATGTTATCTTCAACTTCACCTGCTACCTTAGGAACTGTCGCCTGTCTCCTATTGGAGAGAACACATACGTCGAGAAATGACGGCTATCAGACATAGAGATAAAAACGGGTGGAAGGGCTGGGCGAAGGAAGAACAAGTGCTATTTTGTTCGGACAAGAAGAGACCATGCTTCGCTTCCATTCTCTGTTGAAATTTCTATCTTGCCTTTCCGTCCTATCTCCCTGCTCCTATCCTCGCTGTTCTTCTCTTGCTTCTTTTGGGGATCAATCTCTTTCTGTCTCTATCGGGTTCTGCGTTACTTCTTTCTTTCCTCAAAAGAAACGTATCCGTCTTTCGGCTACACCAGATGGAACGTATATGAAGTGAAATACTCTTCATTCCATTCTCATACCTCGGAACCATCCATCTCACAGAGATCTCTTCCACCCTCCGACTGTATTCTTGTTCTTAGGTTGCCAACCTATAACCATATTCATGCTCAGTCATCAGTGTCTGGTCTAGAATGTGTTTCTTCCGATGTGATAGCACTAGTCGTCTGTCCACCAGCTGTTCCGTCGGTGCTCACCGAGTCGCGACGGCGGAACGGCCGGACGAGGGCGAGTCCAACCACGGGGCCAGGCGACCTCAGCAATGGACTTCATTGTCATGAGCAGAGAATCCTGAGCCGCTTCTGTCATCGTCACCTTTACCTTCTTCTGGGAAGATTGAGCTAACCAGTTTTATGTTTACCCCTGTGTCTTCGTCATTTCCTTTCGCATCTGTCACCCACACTTTATTCGACACTTCTGCTTTCCGTGTCGTTCCTTTCTCATTATAAACGTGCTCTTCCAATCTACCTTCCCATTTCCACCTTTGGCCTCTACTGACGGGTTCATCGACTCGACCGATGCGTTCTTCTACCTCTGTCCCACCGACATCTGGGTCATTGTCTACTTCTCCTCCACATGAAATTCATAATTCTCCTCTTCCTCGTCAACACTCTCGGACTCATGTTTCTCGCCACCGCTCGTCTTATCCATCTCAACCATTCGACAACCCTCTCGATCCTGTTTCTACTGGAACGGATGATGACGACATCCACAGGTACGACCAGGACTCTCCACCCTTGGTTTCGGAGAACAGACGAAATAGTCACTCCTTTGCCGACGGTAGCCCTAAGCCGCCGAAGGTTGAGATGCGAGCAAATGGGGAGGGCGAGGCAAGGCAGCTCTTGTCCAAGGGGGCATCCTTGCTCAAAGACCAAGATGCTAGCCTAAATAGATCCTCCTCCAGATCGAGCACACACTTCCGTCCGCCATCGCATATCGTTCCTATGTCTTCCTCATCACCAGCTCGATCATCCTCCATCCGTCGACCTCCGTCTCCCGGTCCCACAGCTCCCTTCCCACAGGTTCAACAATCCAATGGAGCCTCATCGTCATACTCTACTGCCCCACTACCTACAACTCCTGAACCCTCATCCCAACTACCTCAGCCACCACCACCGCCTCCCCCAGCCAAGAAACAGTCTCGGCAGATTGGAGATTACTCCTTGGGCAAGACTCTAGGAGCTGGCTCGATGGGTAAGGTAAAGTTGGGAACACATGTTCAGACTGGTGCCAAAGTCGCCATAAAAATCATTCCTCGAACTCCTCCGTCGGCACATCGGTCGTTAGCCCTTCAGGCTCAATCCCGAACACACGCTTCGGATGGAACGCCTCTCCCTCGGGCTCCCTCACCTACAGACTCATTTATCGCTCGAGCGATCGCCAAAGAGCAGTCTAAAGAGGTCCGGACAGTCCGAGAGGCAGCGATAGTGCTCCTTCTTCACCACCCTCATATATGCGGAATGAAGGAGATGATTACCCACACAAATCACTACTACATGATGTTTGAATACGTTTCTGGTGGACAAATGCTGGATTATATCATCAGCCATGGTCGGTTGAGAGAGCGTGCCGCAAGAAAATTTGCTAGGCAAATCGGAAGTGCGCTAGAATACTGCCATCGAAACTCTATCGTTCACCGAGGTATGCTGTTCTCCCTCAGATCACCTACGTTCTAGGTTGTTTGTCTGTATATCACATTCTTCCGTGTTCATTGATGGGTGTTATTATTGGGTTCATGGCTTTCATTTCTAGATCTTAAAATTGAGAACATTCTCATCTCCAATACTGGTAACATCAAGATCATCGATTTTGGACTTTCAAACCTTTTTGCTCCAGAATCCCAGCTATCAACGTTTTGTGGATCTTTGTATTTTGCCGCTCCAGAGCTTCTCAACGCCAAGCCATATACAGGCCCCGAAGTTGATGTTTGGAGTTTTGGAATTGTTCTTTATGTGCTGGTCTGTGGAAAGGTTCCATTCGACGATCAGAACATGCCGGCTCTGCATGCGAAGATCAAGCGCGGCGTTGTAGAATATCAACCATGGTTGAGTTTAGGTTCGCCAACCTTCTTGATGTCTCGTTCTTTTATTCATTTTAAGTGGATCAGGGAATATGCTCAAATTCATCTTTTCCTTTTGTTTTTAAGAGTGTAAACAGATTCTCATGCGCATGCTCGTCACCAACCCGGCCTACCGAGCCCCTTTGACTGAAGTCATGTCCCATCCCTGGATGACCAAAGGGTTTGAAGGTCCACCAGAGACTTTTCTGCTCAACCGCGAACCTCTTCGGATTGAAGAGGTCAACTCTCGGATCGTTGAGGGGATGGTTGGATTTGAATTCGGATCGGCCGAAGATATCGAGCGACGTCTTCGAGTCGTCCTCCGAAGCGACGCATATCGCTCCTGTGTCGCTAACTGGGAGTACCGTCGAGACGCCCAGCGGTCTGGAAAATCAGGCTGGAAAAGCCCAGCAAGTACATCAATGATGGGCTGCAGCGAGTCGAGTCAGGATGCTAACGATCATCAGTTGGCCTCTAATACGGCCTCTCCTCTTGAGAGAGATTTCAAGAAGCACAACAAGCGGTTCTCTGGTTTCGAATTCTATAGGAAAAGACTTTTCTCATCATCCCCTAAGAAAGAAAAAACGAGCAATCAAGGGGGATTGAGTGATCCAAACTATACCAATGGGACTGCAGGGCTTGGAGCGCCGATGACAGAAGCCCAGAAGGAGCCTTTAGACCCGACGCGAGGGTTTCATCCTCTTATTTCCATATACTTCCTCGTCCGAGAGAAGATGGAACGAGAAAGGGTATATGGGCCAGGTCATTTTGCATCTTCTGAACTTTCAGTAACTCCCAACGCTATCGAAACTCCAGGTCAGCTGCCTCCCACGCCCAGTGCGCCGCCCTCCTCCCTCAATCCGACTGCCTCTTTCCATGCTCGAGCTGCTTCCAGCGTTGGACCAGATTATACAATGGACCTACCCCGACTACCAGCACCTGCATCCGCTGTTTCTTCACCTAACAGTCGAGTTCCACCTATCCAATCTCAAGACTTTGCCTCCCGATCAGGTGCGACTCCGCGGCCACGGGCCACGGATGAACCAGGATTGGGCGATCCGGCTTCTGTTATGGCTCATCCGAGTGCCGACGACGCGACAACTCAATTAGCTGGCACCCAAACGGCTCTTCCTCGAGCGCCTGGTCCTGCTACCCACCGGAGAAGTCAGTCTCTCTCATACTCAGCGCCTTCACCTCCTGCTAGACCGCTCTCCGAGTCTTTTATTCCTCAGCAAACCGGTCATTTGCATCGCCAGAGATCTGCGTTTGAGACTCGGCCATCTACTCAAGGAGAAATATCAATGGCGTTGCCTGCGACGGCCGAAGATGAAGAGACCACGCCTACTTCTCCTCCGAAGGCTCCTCATCAGCAAATCCAGTCTGGTCGGATAACTCCTCCGCCGGCCGTGGATCAACACTCGAGTGGGTTTGGTTCCCCTGGTGGGCTCGCTCGTAGGTTCGGATCGATGCTCTCTCGGTCACCTGAAGACGCCGCAAAGTCGACACACAAGCGTCAGAGCTTAAATCTACCCAGGTCGTTCTCCAGACAGAGCTCTCAGCCGATAACCGAGATTGAAGCAAACATTCTGACTGAGACCACAGCACCTCAAAATGGTCCCTCTTTCTCAGCATCTCAATCGGCTCCGCTACCCAGCAATCACAGACGAGCCTCGACCGTTTTGGAAAATTCGGGCCTCGGGGTGGGAGCTGGCGGGGTCGGCGGAAATCTCAAACCATCCGATAGGCGAACGTCAATCGGAGCTTCTGTGGTCAGGTCGTCTACAATCACAGCTGGATCCAGGCGAGCGTCAACGCATGTTAAGTCTAACGGCAATGACTGGAATTCGCCTGGAGAACTCGGCGATGGAGAAAGAGGAGTTGAGATCAAGGCAACTGAGAAGGCAGCCGGACAAGCGGCTGTAGATGAACATCCGCAGGCAGAGCCGGATTTCAAGCCGATCTATATGAAGGGACTATTCAGGTGAGTCGATCACTGGCCTGACATCTGTCTTAGGTTCTTTTATATATAAGGCTGATGAGTTGATTCTCTAATGCTGTCATCCATCTCACGTGTATATTCATAAAGCGTGGCCACGACGTCAACAAAGTCCGCTACTGCCTTGTCGACTGACATCCGTAAAGTTCTTGATCGACTTGGGATTCAACATCGGCAAATCAAGGGCGGATTCGAATGCGTATACAGTCCATCAATTGACCTCTCTTCTATGAATGTGAACGGCGGCCAGCAGTCATGGAAACAGTCGCCGATGTTCTCGCCGATCACCGAGTCATCAGCTGGAGGGTCATTGAAAAAGCGTGGAAGTATCAAACAGAAGTCTTCCAAGCTTTCTCTTGTCATGAGTGGAGGTCGATCTGTGAAAGAGAAGGAGAAGGACTCGTCGGCAGAGCCTTCAGTGACCCATGGAGGAGAATTTGGGAACGACACATTCTCACCTCTGCCACCTTCGTCTCACGGATCCCCTCAGCAGGGAACCAGTCAGCCGCTTGGTGTAGGTGAGGACGGTCCGTTGACACCCGGACCACAACAAGGGATCTTTTCTCCGCCCGCTTCTCCGGTAGCAACGCCCGGAGTGCTCGCCCGAAGATTACAGGCACCTGGTGTGCCGGACGGAGAGAAAAGTTTGGGAGGAGGGGGGGAGGTTTGGATGTTAGGTGACGTGGGTGGCTCCAATCTGAGCGAGCTGCTCGTCCGGTTTGAGATCATGGTCATTAAGGTTCGTTGCTCTTCTTATGCATGTCTTATCCTAACTAGTGACTCATCTGATGGTGTCTTGCTGTGCTTGGACTGTCAATCAAACAGGTTCCATGGCTTCCACTTCACGGAGTACAGTTTCGACGGGTCGGCGGAAACACATGGCAGTACCACATCCTGGCTAAACGAATTTTGACAGAACTCAAGCTTTAACGACCAAATTTACTCTTGTCTGCCCAAACCGCCTTGGTTCTGTTATCCTCACCTTCTCTCATTGAGTTTACGAAAGTGTTCTCCTCAATGTTGTCGATGTAGCATATGTATCTGTCCATTTTACCTAATTATCTCAAAAAAGCCCATCTATTTTTTCAAGTCTCTGTTGAACCGACCTAACTTGCCAACGGGACGACGTGCTTTGCACACAGCCTTGTGGGTACGATCTACAGCTAAACTTCACCTTCACTTTCACCATCACCATTCCCGGTCGATAAATTTTAGAAAGTCTACCCCTTTGCGTGTTTGTCTCTGTGCGTATGAGAGTGATACCTGCCTTGCGAGAAGAGCGCGTCTTATATCCTTATTCCCATGTGTCTCTTGTCGCTCTAGGTCATGAACTGGTTGATTTAGAAAAACGCAATCAAACAAAGAACAACGCAGAACGATAATATTAACCGCAACACGTTAATGATTAAATTAAAAGAATGATAATCATGATAATAATTCCAAATCGTTATCTTTCGCTCTTCCCGTTTTTTTTTTCCTTTGCCTTCCGTCATTTTTTCGGCCGCTTTACTTTACGCCGACCGAACGAACGTCAATCTCCATCTCTTTCTTTCGTTCTGTCCCTCTCTCCTTCTTCCACAGTAAACGTTGTTTTCTCTTGAAAACAGGATTAGAGGATCAAAGTCTTTCGTTCTGTCAAGGTGAGGCTAGCACACCGGCTCACTCATCACACATACGCATTCATAATCACTCTCTTACTGCATTCTGCACTTTCCTTATCAGTCCATTTCCGTGTTCGAAACATGTCCAAGACCGGTCGGACGTTTTCCTCAGCGTCGAGCGATCGACCCCATTTTCAAAATCCTGCCCTACAAGCTCTTCAAGATGAAGCCGCTGATGACGAAGGATCCAGTCAATATAGTCTCTTCAGTTCCACCAGCGGCGATTTGGTGTCTCATAACGGGTCTCATCTGGGCAAACGACGAGAGTCTGGCAACGGAACGCCCTCTGAGATTCCTGCCTCTGGAGCGAGACGGTTAGTGTTCCAAGTTCATCTCTCGGTTCATCTCATCTCTCTCTTCTCTTCCGTTTGGCTTGTCCACTATTCTTTCTCTTTCGAGAAAGTTTTCAGAAGGAGAACAGCGGCAGAAGACACCGAATACGACCGATTACTTCTTATCTAATTTGAGTTTCATCACGCGATTTTAGTGGTTTCTTTGCGCTCAACCGCGTACCTTTCTACACTCGACATGTCCTCATACAAGTCGTTCTTCCATCAGGCTACCCACGATTACCAGTCTCGTTCTCCCGATATCATATCTCATGACCGTGCCAGAAACCGCTCAGTTAACTAATGGTTTTTATTCCCTCCATCTTGCCTTTCTGATCATGCCGATCTCCGCATCGTTCTCAATAGGTTCTCGACCACTCATTCAGTTCACCCACCCGTCCTTGCCCCAGCATCCTACAGCGCTACTCAGTCCTCCATCCGAAATTCTACTGCTCGTCTTGCCGACTTTGCTGCCAGACCTCTTCACTCAACCTCTGCGTCCGACAACAGAATTGACTCGACGCCTTCATCTCCTGCGAACCACTCGATGTTTGCCTCGACCAGACACTACAGCGATACCCAGGCCACAGGGGTTGACCGATCTTCGGACGTCCACAAGGATTTGGCCCAACTAGGGTTGTCCCAAAAACATCAGCCGGGAACCAGTCCTGGAGGGAACGGTCCTTCTGGGTTGGCGTTGATGCTGCAGTCCAATCTGCCTTCTGCTTCTAGTTCTGACGATTCAGTCAGCCCAGGCATGGCGATTCATATCGAACCGTCTCATGAAGAGGACGAAGCAGCCGGAGAGGAGGACGAATGGAGCCCGAGTACTTCTGTGACACCTAAAGCGAGCAAGATGACGGTTCTACCAGAGCCTAGAATGAGTTCTTACAGAAAAGGGTCTGCCTTGTCTGCCCTCATTGAGCGAGAACAAGAAGCATCCCAAAGTAACCGTTCGGATCAATCAGATACGATGGAGGAGGATCCCGAGATCAGTCCCGAAACCGGTGACAAGTCATCTTCTGACTCTAACGTAGTCGGCAGCCAAGGCGGGGATGAGAGGACACCTTTGTTGGCTCGTCTCAATGAACACGTGCATGATTCATCCAACGGATTGACCGAGACAGACCCTGAAAGCTTTAGAAAAGATAGGACGTCCAGGCTGGCAAGCTGGTGGGGAGAAATCTCGACTGGCTGGGAGAAGCCCACTGGAAAGACACTTGTTGAGAATTGTGTGTTGGCGCCGACCAAGGCAATTCCGGCTGTGATGCTTGGATTGCTTCTGTGAGCATCTCGAATTTAACATTGCCTCTCGTAGGACCCTGAAGGACACTGACCCAAAGCTTCACCCGAAACATATGAAATGTAGAAACCTGCTGGATGGAGTGTCTTATGATGAGTCTTCATCCTCTATTTCAGATCCGAATCAGTTTGACGAAGCTAACATCATCATGTTTCACTCATCTTTGTCCTTCTCTCCGCTTCTCGAGCATTACGAATGATCATGTTCCCTTCGAACGCAATCTTTCCCGACTTTGGAGTCATCGGAGTCTCCATGTTTTTCATGAGTTGTATTGTATCCCAATTGACCTTCACCCTTGGAGGGTCTATTTTCAAGTATGTCTATCAAGTCTAAACACATTCTGGAACTCTTTCGAAGACACGCAGTCTCAACGTTTGTGTATTTTCCTCTACTCTGGCGCGTTACAGAGCTGGAAACGGTAGCATGATGATCGAGGCTGTTCCCTTCTTCCACATTCTTGTTAATACCATAACCGCCGAAGTTGGAGAAGAGAACGTTCGTGTCGATCGTGTATCATCTTCTCTGTCTCGTCATACGTCTACGAAGAACTGATCAATTTTGTGTCTCACCTCGGACCACAGCCTCATGTCATCATCGCTACTACCATGGTAGCATTTGCCTTCTCGTCCTTTTTGACAGGTGAGTCTTGTAATGTCCCTGACCCTGCGTGGTTCTTTATCTAGACTGATACTGTATATGTGTCGAACATAGGTGTTGTGTTCTTCGGTCTCGGAAAGTTCAAGCTTGGCGCTTTGGTAGGGTTCTTTCCTAGAAGCATCCTCATTGGCGCTATCGGAGGTGTAGGGGTTTTCCTGATCGAGACTGGGTAAGCTTCATTCTATTTATCCTTCATATACCAAGCCTCGTTTCCAAATCTGAACATTTTGAATTTCATTGACCTTTAGACTCGAGGTAGCAGCTGGAATTGAGGGTGAAGGTATCAACTTTACTCACGATACATACGTTCAGCTATTTGGATCGACCCACAACATTCTGCTCTGGGCAATTCCTCTATTCCTCGCTCTCTTCCTTCGGCTAATCTCCCTCCGATACACACACGAGCTTATCTTCCCGGCATATTTCCTGGTCGTGCCTATCATCTTTTACATCGTCATTGCTATCATCGGTGTTGATTTTGAGACTCTCAGGAAGAACAGATGGGTGTTTGAGGTTGGAGATGTCAGAGAGCCTTGGTACACCTTCTACTGTGCGTTCGATCTTTTTTCGATTGTTGAGGGATGGATATGATCCCAACGTTCTTTTGACGATTTTTCTTTCTGTAACCAAAGCCTACTATGATTTCAGACAAGTTCATTGGGGAGCTTTCTGGAAGTCTATGTCAACGCAATTCGCACTGGTTTTCTTCGGTTCGTCTCTCGCTATTTATGTCGTGTCTGGAAAGCTTCTCGAATTCAACCGTTCCAGCATCTTGTTTCCATCCGCAATGCATCAAAACAAACCTCAGGAATTCTGCATGTTCCCCTAAATGTTCCTGCTTTGGGAGTGTCTCTTTGTGAAGACAACGTTAAGCTTGATAGGGAACTCATCGCTCATGGGTACTCGAACATCTTGTCTGGCTGCGTTGGTTCAGTTCCCAATTATCTTTGTGAGTTGCCTTTTTCTTCGTAAGAAGCATAGAATACAATTATACGATTTCACTAGCCTTGCTCATCATTTGATACATCATTCCCTCGTAAGGCTACGTGAACACTGTGCTTTTTTATCGAGTGGGAGGCGGCACCAGATTGGCGGCACTAATGTTAGCTGCTGCTACAGCTGGTATCATGGTTGCAGGTCAGTCTTGGTTTCTGTTTTCTTTGGCGAAACAACCTGTTGTTACTTACTGGAAGACTTCCTGCGTGATCACCGTTCTTTATTCTTCGCAGGTCCCTCTGTCATTGGGTTCCTTCGTGAGCTCATTCTTGTTGACGTGCCCATCCTATGCACGTGTTCTGATGACCGACTTTGACTTTTTCTCGTACCCACCAATTAAGCGATCATGGTGGTTTCTGCTCTCATCTTCGTGTTGGGACTTGATCTTGCTAAGGAGGTGAGCTTTCTATTTTTCTGAAAGCATATTTTCATATCACATAACTGAAGTATGGTCTGCTCCTTATATTTGTAGGCCGTTTGGGACACTCGGCATAAAGTCAATAGATGGGAGTATGTTACCATCGTCGCTATCACTATTGGAATGACCATCTGGGACTTGTAAGTTCTTTACACCAACACAGTAATCTCGTTTCGAATACTGTCCGGTACGTCGATAGC